>VDFB02353996.1:0-12495 GCA_007258455.2 Sequoia sempervirens
AAGAAAATATCAGCTTACAGGAGTGTCCAAATTAATGAATCCATCATCCATGAACTGTTATTGAGATTTCATGAAAGTTTATACAGAATCCAATCAAGCCTCAATCGAGGTAGAGATGAAAATTCATGGATCTCTCTTGTCAGAATCAAGACTTCAGTTATAAATGCTGAAGAAAACATTAGTGTACAAGTGTACCCGGATTAATGAATCTGTTGTGCACCTTCTGATACTTACATTTCATGAAATCTTCTGATGATGCCAACTGTAAGATAAAGAGACAAATACTCAAGGAATGGATGCAAGATATTGTGCAACAGATAGAACTACATTTAAGAACCAATCAGAAAATATCACAATGCTTTCTTCAAGAGTTGCTAAACATATCACACAGCTGAAAGAACAATTTTTTTTTTTTTTGAGCCATTCCAACATTTTTCCCTGCTATATAATATTTCTTGAAATTATTATTCCAAAAACAAAAAATATTTCACCTGAAAAAGAAACAATGTCCCAACTGTTGTGCACTGAAATGCATCTCTGGCATATAAAAGGCATTTATATGGATAAGCCCACTTGGGAGCACAGACATACATTCTTTAGTAATGGGATGAAACATTTATCAGTAATAGATTATAATATAAATTTGTGATTATAAACCGCTTAAAAAGCGGTGTGCATAATGGGGTGTTACTAGAGGCCATATTGTAGGTTCAAAACATGCAAAACTTGAAGCCATGTAGAATCTAGATGCTTTGTACAAGTATAAAATAGTTTGCATTACTTCCTATTTCAAAAATAAGGAATGGGCTCATTTTTACAATTATAGGAGGAAAACCATAAACATTTATCACTAATAAATAATAATATAAATTTGTGTTTATAAATTGCTTAAAAAGTGGTGTGCATAATGAGGTGTTATTAGAGGCCATATTGTAGGTCCAAAACAGAGAAACTTGAAGCCATGTAGATGCTTTGTACAAGTATATAATAGTTTGCAGAACTTCCTATTTCAAAAATAAGGAATGGGCTTATTTTTACAATAATAGGAGGAAAACCATAGACAATAATTAATTTATGTACATTTACTCCTCTTCAAGGGAGAGGCAGAGTTAATTCTTCCATTACCCTGAGGGATGGTATCAAGTGGAAAGCACCCCATGAAGGCTGATGGAAACTGAATTTTGACGGGACCATCAGAGGTAATTCCAGCCCTTCAGGTGCAGGAAGTATCATCAGGACACAAAGGTGGTTCTCTTCTAAGCAGCTTCAAAAAAACAGAAGGTAGATACTAATAACGAAGCAGACAACCAAGCTCTCCTTTTGGGTTTACAGATCTGCAAGGCAAGTGCAACAGATATAATACAGTTTGAAGGTGATCCTATGATAATCATTGATGCTTTGAGAAGGAAAGGCTTCCTGAATTGAAAATTTAACAACATCCTCTATCCAACATGTGTATAGAGAGGCAAATAAGGAAGCAGACTTCCTCACCAACTTCATCATAGGCCACAGAGAAGATACAATGATGAGTAACAAAGCCAAGGCAAGGAATTCATTTGGCATTACTTTTAATCTCTAATCAATGTCAAAGATCCTAATGTTTATTACATAAGGCCAGCTTTTTAGGCTAACAATTAAGGATGGCAGCATCATGAAACAATAATAATCCAACAATCATTATGTGAAGTTGGCAGCTGAAATGGATTGAACTAAAACTAACATCTCTCTATCTCATGATAACTGGTATTTGGCTAATTGGCATGGGCAGATCACAATATTATCTTTGAGAAAGGATGAAGCATTGATTAAGCAAATTGGGCTCTACAAGTGTTTTATCCTCTTTATTGTTGTGCAAATGCTATGGACATGAGGGTGAGGCTCATATTGAAGAAGAGACAGATAGCTTTTCTTGGGGCATTTATAGAGAGCCAAGATGAAGAAGGTCCTCAATTCTAAGGCCAGAATCATCATAGTTAATATATAGAGGACTTTGGGGAGGAGTTTTTAACTCTGCCAATCACAGATATCAGGTGAATACTGACACCACTTCAGCGTTTGTGGGTGTGCTGTTGGATTTTGGGGAAAAGAAGAAGGCAGTTAGCATTCTGACAGATTCCTTCTTCAAGAAAAATCTGTTGGTAGGGCTTAAAGAAACATTGATTAAAGCAGTTCCAAGATGATGATTCCCTGTGCAGAACCAGATGCTCTGATAAAAGACGGCAAGTAATCAGTCAATAGTCTCCATTTCTGCACATCACAGAAGAGATGGAGGAGGCACGTAGGAAGAAGGCTATGAAAGCTGTTACATTTCTAAAAGGTGTCACTTGAATCTACGCATCGTGTATAGTGGACTTAAGTCTTACATTGGATGACTAGCTGCTGAGATGCCTGTTGACTCTGCTGTTCATAGGTCAAGATCAACAAATTTCTTTGGGCATATCTTGGGCCTTAATTTTGCCTTTAAAATGTAATGTAGACAAATATACAAATCAATTATTTGAGAATGTAGATTGAGGCAGCCTCTTTTTGGCACCATTTTCCTGTTCCACCTGTATGTAGAAAAACAGTGTATTGCTTTTTGTTAAAATCAATACACGGGGGCAGTTCCCTAGACCACAATTCACCGATCAAAAAAAATTATGTACATTTTGTACACACACTCAGGCAAATGTTTTGGGGATAAATTTGATAATTGCAAAGTCCAGATTTTTTAGAAGAATTAGCTGATGTTAAAATACCCTGGATAAGATAGTTTCAGCATTTTTCGGTTTGATTGGCTTCTCAATATGCAACTGGAGATACCATAGCCTTGCTTCACTATTTTGGACATTTGTGCTTCTCCGTAGGTAAGACAAAATTTGGGCAGCTCCAGGTATACGCAGCGAATCTCAAAAAGCACAGTCAACCACAATAGCTAGCATATCATTTTAAAATTAATGAAAGATGGTCACAAAGAAAAAAAAACTAGGATTCTACATCTGAACCGTGGACAAAACCCAAATGGTGTATTATCTTAATTGCAATCTGCTTGAATAAATTACCGATGCACACTTAAGTTGGCATTATGAAAGAAATGTAAAACCTGCCCCTTGAGGAGAAATCAATGAACAGTATTTCCAAACAAAAATACAGAACCCACATTTTCAATTGAGTAACCTTACCTTCCAAATTTTCTACTCCGTTCCCACCATTGTGCTTTCTGAGCATGGGAAGGTTATATACGGCGACAAGCAGAAGATTTACACTAACAACAACTGCAACAATTATTTTAAGAGTCGATCTGTTACAAACCCTAGAAGCATTGCAACACCCACTATTCTGTTCTTCAGTATTCTCACCCCTGGCTACCCCATCGCTATTCAGTTTCCCCATTGCTCTCCTTTCACAGCTACCTAAAGGACCACATTGTCAGACCGCAGTTTTACAGACCTGTAGCGACCTTAACCGATGTCATCACAATCATGTCAGCGACAACAACAACAACATTCTGCAAACGAGCACGAACCCCCATTTCCATACCACTGGTCATGTGAGGGCCGAGCCCCCACGGGGTCATGCTATGGTTGAGAGCTGAGAAATGCGCCTCCAGGTACAAATCCTTTCTGGGTATTCAAAAAAATCACAGAACCGAACACCCAATGCCGAGAAAATTGCCACTAGAGAGTCTTCACGAGCACCCACTGCGAATCATTTGGGGGCATGCGAGGGCTTCAAGATCGATGAAAACGCCTACTGGTTCAAACCCTTTCTTGGTGCTGGAAAGAATCATATAAACGGGCACCCAATGCGGAAAAGACTGCGAGTACGGCGATTCCCGAAAGGCTACTTTGAATCTGTCCGAGAATCAATCTGGAAGTGTAAAGAAACAAAGCAAGCAAGCAAACAGGTAGGTTAATGGCAGTGGTGTATTGTAAGTTGTAACGTGACTTGGCATACAAAAATAGAGGTGAAAGAAAAGTGAGTTGTTTGTCATGTGATTCCCCCCCTTGCAATGCACGGGCCCAATGCGAAGCAAACGCAGCTGCACCAGGCCAAGGTCCCACTTGTTCTTCGTATTTCCATATATCCTATTCTTATCTCACTATTATAGTACCACTATCACCTATAATTATCTATTACATAAATGTGTTCATTATTCCGCCCCACCGGCTTATTGCTTCCCACGCCCTTTTTTAAATTTTATTTAATTGTGTCAATGATGGCTGACTTACAAGGACTACCAGATGGGTGACCAACCCATTCTTGACTAAAGGGACATTTTTCTTGATTGCAAATGGTGGACCCTCCCCACTTTATCAAGAGGATGTGCTCTCTACATTCCACCGCAAGCTTTCCTTTTGCGGGTCGATATTCTGGATCTAACATCCTCATCTGTAAAAACCTGCTCCGTAAGCAATTGGAATGGATTGGTTATGTCATGTTCAGTCGAGAGGATGTGTGCACCCAACATTCTGGTTGTGGTAGTGATGGAAAGGCACAAATTTGATTGCCTAGCAGAGACATTCGGGTTTCATTCTTGTCCTCTATTACAATTTGGTAAGATGGTTGGAAAAAGGGACGTGAAGCACACAAGCAAGATGTAATGTGTGAAGAAGAAGATAAAAACTATGGTGTGATCATGAATTAAGATCTGAGTTTTTTAATGTGGGCATGATAAGGATGATTTCAATCAACTTAATCAATCATGAGTGCACCACGTTAGGGCCATGTTATGAGGGGCCCTTTCCTCTAATCTATATCTGAGAGTGTGCCAAATGCACTTGTTTTTTTAATGGTGCCTCTCTGGCATAAATGAGAGACCAACGAACCTTCCCCTTAGGACATGGTGCCCAATGCAATGGTCCTTGAATGAGTTGGTTAGGAAGATACCCAATAGTCTCCCTCTTATTATAAAAATTGAGTGAAAGGATTTGGAAATTAGTGGGTGGGGATGGGGATGGGGATGGGGATGGGGAGGTGATGGGCTATTCATATCTTTTGGGAGGTGATGGGCTATTCATTTGGTTTTAGGTTACTTTGATAGAGTACTATATTTTTAATATTGTGTAGGCCTTACTTAATCTTAAGATTATTGTTTGATGTATAAATCACCTCTTTTTCGTGACATTCATTACCCTTGTAAAAAGGAAATATAGATTTTCTAGGTCTTAGTGTAGATTAATTTAAAAATTAAAATTATAAATATAGCTATTGATTGATTTTGAGTAAGTAATAATGAAATGAGTTAGTTATACATATTTTATATATAGATATTTATTATTTTCAAAAAAGGAAATACGAAGGGTGGATTGTTTAGTTTTATGATTGAAGAATGAGTTTCAAATAGATAATATTTTAGAACATGTTTATCTTAGAAAGTTAGTCTTAATATTTGAATATATGGATTAAAATTGAAATATTCTTCTCTATTTTGTTTTAGGTCAAGCTTACCAAATCTAAATGTCTCACTATTAATTTGTTTTTCTAAATGTTCTAGAGTGAATGAGAGGTCTCTTGATTTTATCATGATAAAGTAAATGCACATGAAAATAGTGCATGCAAACATGATCATAGTCAACTCTAGGTGGGAAAGACAAAGGGAGTCAATCAGCCAAAAATTAAATTTAGGTGAGTCAAGTTCACATTATTAGAGATGACCCTACAATGGTAAAATGGACCCAAGATCAAATCGATAAAATTGATCTGGTAGGAAAAATTAATATGGAGATCAATGTATAGATCAAAATGGATAGTAGATAAATAAGCCAAATGTGTAAGAACATGTGGGCATGGAAGTAAGATATGTAAATAAGCACTAAATTGCATGCAAATTAGGATCAATTTAAAGCTATGTAAATAGGTTCAAATTTGCACAAGAATGTGTCATTTTTCATCATGTATGAGTATCAAGACATTACCTCAAAATAAGCACAAAACTAAATGGGAAAAGGCTATAGGATGCATTTTTCACCACTATATTTTTTCCACTTTGAGGTGCATGTGAATCCTAAATATATTATACATCTTTAAGTATGCAACACTCACAAACATGCATGTGTAATATTTTCAAGTCACAAAATCAAAAGCAAATGCCTTGCTAAGATAATACTCCATATAATAGGATAAACCTAAGGATATCCCAAGTTCAAAAAAGTATGTTATAATCATATTAGGTAATGTGTAGTACCTCCCAAAGGTTGAAGATGCACAAGGACAAGTATAGGGTCATGTCTTTACATGTAGATAAATTATATTAGTAATTAGATCACAAATATAATGGAAAGGAATACATAAGAATAATATAAGGAGGGAATATGTATTAGAGATAAGAATATATCACTCAGCATGTGTGATGTTTATATATATATATATATATATATGGTATGAATGGGTGATGAATGTAAGAGTGGAGAGCTCTAAGTGAAGAAGGTTTGAAAGTGAAATGGAGTAAGTTTGAGTACATGAGCATTAGAGCTAAAAGAAAGCAATTACATAAATGCTTCATAAAATTATCTTAGAGGAGAGTATAATGCAAATTTTGGATTTTTATAATTGCAAAAAGGAGAAACACATATAAAACATAAACAAATTCATAATATAGCATAGGTGTACATGGGGAAAACCCTTTCAAGAGAAAACTTCAAACTCCAAAGTAGCCCAATGTATTATTCAGTAATCTAAATATGGATACAATACTCTTCCAAAGTAATTATTTATAATGTTAGTATGAAAATAACTAGTATACATCTAGTTTACATTTATCTAGTTCTTAGACTTAGTAGACCTATTCACACTAGCTTAAATTAACTTAGTGGTTTAGTTGTCTCACCTCATAAGCACATGCAACATGATTTTACAATTGTCCCAAGTGTTCTACATGTGTCATACCCCTTGGAGGGTTAGTTAATGTTTCACTTTCACGTTCCTACTTCCTCCTTGTCCTACATATCCAAGGAGATATTACATATTCTCATACATTTTTATGATAATTTTTTACTTCTTTTGTTGGATGACTTCTCTTGTGGAAGTTCTTGGATATTACATTCATATTTTGTTGCTTCAACATCATACTAGAGCCTAGAATTGTAATTCCCTTCCTAATGTAGTTAGATTCCACACTTAGCCCAATTATAGGTGTGTCATAGAGCCAAACAAACATTGTCATTGCATCCATTGTGTCAAGTCATTAAAATATGTTACTCAATTTTTTTACAAGATTTTTTAGGCCCTTGCACCCTCTATATCATACAACCATATAGCCTATGCAAAAAAAAAATGGGCAAAGAATTTTTTTTTATAAAATCATATTTATAGGTCTAGGAAGGGAAAGTTTTTAACTAGTTTCAATCAATTATGTGAAAAAAATTGGCAAGCACTAGCAACTATTTTTGAAAACTATCACCACCATCTTGTGGCCACTCAAAATCTATGGCCTTCAATGCAACACATGGATCCATCTACTTCACATGCCATTGTTTAAGGTTTTACCTTATTATACTAAAGAATCTCATGGCATTGGTTTGACATTCTTGTTTTGGCCTTTTTGGCCCCAACTTAATGGCACCCAAGCTCTCAGCAGCAATTTTGGCATTGTTATCATACTTTTGTTTGAAGCAGTTGCTTCCAACTATGGCCTTAACACTATACCAAACCACTACCCCTTCTATCTAGGCCAATCACGACCTTGTCTTAGTCAAGAAAACTCTTATTACTACTACCTTCCAACCTACATCACGCCCTCTCCCTAGAAGGTTTCCTCCCTACACAAAACCACCCCTCTAAAGGTAACTCCATGACCTCTCCATCTATGGAATTAGTTATTAACCAATCAATAGTGGCACTCCAAATAAAAAATAAATAATTTTTTAACAAAACAAAAAATCACTTAAATTTTACCCTAACTTTTATGCTAGTGGTTCATGTGGTTTCCTAATTAATAATTAAAATTTTATTGTAATATTGATTGTTAATTGTTAGCAATTAGTGTTTGTATCAACTTTACTTGCTAACATTTTCTATTAACATTTTATTTTGCCAGCTTGACTTTCAAAAAAATTCCAAGTGTGTAATGGGGGGGCTATTTTTATTTTTAGCATTAATTTCAAATCAAGGGGGCATTTTTTACACTTAAATAATCAACAAAAAGTTGGTTATGTCCACTATGCCTTACTAACCTTATTTTTTCCAAATTTTGTTGATTTTCACTATTTCTTTGTAAGGAAACTTGCATCCATCTAATGACAATATCCACATAACCCAAAAAAGATATTAATGCAAATAAGTACTTGGAATCCATATGCAAGAATAGACAGCATACCCATCAAAGATGACACAAGATATACTCTAGGAAAACCCTTAAGGGGGAAAAACCCATCCTCCAAAAGCATCCATACTCCATCATATGTATTAATAATAAAGTCATACAAGAGTTAAAATGAATACTTTTGAAGCATCAAGCCCTCCAATGCATCTTCATGTGTCCAAGCATGAATAAACACACCCCATGCCATGATTCACATATGCACTCCTCAAAAAGACTCAATAATGACAGCCCAACCTAAACCACTACACATGTGTTTGCTTTTATAGACACAAGCTCACACAAAATACAACTAGTGGTAAGGTAAAACCATGTACCACAAAACCATGTGAATACAAAACCACTAACCCCTTATTTAATATTGGGTATTAAGACTTCACTTTATTTAATATTTCCCCAATATTAAATTATTATCACGTCTCCCACACATTAAATAATAATACAATGTTACAATACAACATCAAGTGGTCCCCAAATAATTACATTGTGTGATTATCCACACCACCAAGGTGCATCACAACTAAATAATTATTTAATTACAACATTATAATAAATCATTTTTTGAAATGGTTTACAACACCATATCCCAACATTCTTTTGGTCTCCAAAGTCAAGTTTTGTATTAAATTTTGATGTGGTGCAACTTTCACCCTATTTAATGAATTTTTGTAAAAACAAAAATTATAAATTATAAAAAAAAATATAAAGTATTTTAATTATCAATGTAATTTTTAATTTGGATGGACCTTTTTCGTCCAAATTTGTAAGATTCATTGTGCTTTATAAATGGGCAATTCGAACTTCCATCTTGTACCAATTATAATCCAACCTTATTATATTTTTAGGGGGCTTGTCCTACAATTTTAATCAAATTTGGGGGATTTGTAAGGGACAATTTAGTGCTTCTTTGTGTGTCTCAAGCATGGATTCAAAAATTGATCTATTAACTCCGCATAATTTTTGCACATGAAAAATTAAAGTACAACAACTTCTTTAGTCAAAAGGGTTAGAGTAAATGCTAAATAGTTAACAAATACAAATCGCAAGGGAGCATGAATAATTTGTTTATCAAAACAAGTTAGATGAGGCAACCAACATTATTGGCCTCCATGTATCTGATAATTTGTAGTTTAATCTTATAAATTGTACAACTCTAAAGCAATTGTGGGACAAATTTAATGACTTGTTTGGTATAATTTATGAGTTTAAAATACTTCAATTGGATTTTGAATCAACAACATTGTCTCTTAATTCCTACCCTTTTATTAAAGATTTCATGGTCAAATTTAAATCTCTATTTTCTCAACTTTAGGGTTGTGATAAAACAAAATTAGATAGAAATTTTGTCTTGGTTTTTTCAAGGTAAAAGGCCCCTATCATATCTTTTCTTCTACCTTATACTCTACCATGGATGCTCTTGGAACAACATTTACAATTCCTACTTTTGAAATTTTTTATGAAAAACTCACAAGAGAACAATCTAACTTAATCTCCATATGTTTTGTTACCTCTTTCAAAATTCAAGCACTAGTAGTCCAATCATCTAAGGTAAAAGATAAGAATTATTCTAAAAAATCTAAGGTAGAGTCAACTAAAGGTAATAAAAATTCATCTAAGTAGAAGAATAAAAATAATACATAAGCCACATCATCTTCTAAGGCATGTAAGAATTCTTCCAAGATAAAGAATAAAAGCAAAGGGCCATGTACTTTTTGTGGATTATAGAATCATGACATCAAGTTTTGTCATTAAAAGATTACATATTTGAAAAAGACCATGAAGAAATTGTTGTCACGAGGATTGCACCCTAATCAAGTGCAAAACTCAGCTATCTTGTGAAACATGGGATCATCTTCAAGTTGTGGTTCACTTATCTTCAAGTTGTGGTTTACTTATGGTGAAGATGAACCTCCAGAGAGGGTTGGTTCCCTTGATGAACCTCCTAAAAACTGTTGCCTTGATTGGGAAAATGGATAGAAGAACTAAAATGAAAAGATTACTAACCCTAGGAGGTGATGCACCAATGATTAAAACTTGTACTATAGCCTCAACACATAACGTCTCAAAATCTCATCAATTTTTCACACAGCTCAATGTTTTACATGCTCACACATCAATATTTCATAAGAAGGTCAATTACTTACAACTTTAGAAGGAAAACCAAGAATGTTCTCATGACCAAAATCCTAGCATTCATGACATAATTTATGACCTGCATATAACATATATCTTCTACTCAAAGGTATCAGAATGAGACAACATATTTGAGGAATAATCATTAATCACAAAAAATATGCATAAATCGCCCATACACACACAATATAACATATATTGAGAAGGTAAAATCACTAAATTTTATTGATCACAAGGTGCTTCAAATAGTTGCATACAAGACTAAAAAAAAGTATCTTTGAATTACAATGTTGTTCTTGATGGAAAGAACCTTCAAGATTACAATGCCAAAATCAAGAATGAGCAAAGAACTCTAAAAAATGTTTGAGTTACAATCCACCTCTCTTGCAAGGCAAAAGAAGAAAGGAAGAACTGACTTTAAAAGAGTTGAATGCTTTGTCTTATAGGAAAACTACTTTAGATAATTGAAGCTGAAACTCGTGAAAGATGTTGAGATTACATGAATGTGGAACTAGATGTGAACTAGGAGCAAAAACATGTAAACTTTGGTGGTGATAGTTGACTTGAACTATTGACTTTTGTAGAAGTTGAGAAAGCCAACTTCACAGAACCCGAAGATCACCTACATGCAAATAACCTATCATAGAAAGGAAGAGATGGAGATAAAAAAGCAAAGGGTGTTATGAAAGCTAAAGATGCATTAATCAGAGAGAATGAATCAAAATACAATGAGATCAATCCTTATGAAGGAGATCAAGAAACCCTAAAGTGTAACCTAAAAGGGAGCATTTAATAATTAGAATAATTATTAAATGCCTACAAAATGCAAACTAAGTTAATCTTAAGAGAAATATAAAAGGTAACTTAATTAAAATAATTAAGTAATAAACCTTTTACTCTAACAACCCCCCTTAAGATGAACTTAGGGAGTAGCTACAAACTAAATGCATGAAAGCAATGCAACTACAAGCTAGAAAGAAAACTTGGGTCCCAACAACTAGGCCTGATGAGGTACCCAATCACAACCAAATCTCTATAAAGTGGAGTAAAGGAGAAACCCAGTGGGAAAAACTCCTCTCCAAAATGAGATGAAAAACATGTTAAAAAAACCATGAAGGAAGGAAGGCCTCACAGAGACCCCCCAAGGACAACTTCCTTCACCCCAAGCATGGAGCACAACTGAAGATAGCATGGTAATGCCAAAGGTTTAGTGAAGATGTCTGCAACTTGCTCCTCTATAGGAATGTACTCCAAGATGAGAGAACCATCTTGAATCAACTGCCTGATGAAGTGCATGTGGATCTCAATGTGCTTAGTCCACTGATGCTCCACTGGGTTGCAGGAAATGTGAATGGCACTCTGATTGTCACACCAAAGAATAGTGGGACTATCAAGAGGAAACCCAAACTCTGTCATCAACTGTCGAAGCCATAGAATCTCTTGACTAGCTAACACTGTTGCTCGGTACTCAGCCTCTATAGATGATAATGCAATAGTAGACTGCTTCTTGCAAGACCATGTGATAGGACCAGAACCAAGGGAAAAAAAAAGCCAGAAGTAGACTTATGATCATTGACATCACCAGCCCAATTTGAGTCAGTGAAGCCAACAATGTGAGGGGATCCTGAAGTGTAGTGAATGCCATAATGAGTGGTGCCCCGAATGTACCTCAAGATACATTTGGTTGCTTTCCAATGGCTCTCATGTGGATCATGTGAGAACCAAGAGACAAGGCCAACCATAAAGGAAAGATAAAGACGAGAATGTGTCAGGTACAACAAACTGCCAACCAACTGCCTATATAAAGTAGAATCTACTGGAGGAGTAGAGCAAGTGGAAGACAAGACAACACCTAATTGAAATGGTGTGGGGGAAGGCTTGCAATCAAGCATTCCAAATTACTGAAGCATATCAAGAGCATACTTCTACTAAATATGGAAATCCCACCTGAAGACTGAATAACCTGTAGACCCAAAAAGAAGTGCAAAAGACTGAGATCTGTCATCTCAAATTGCTCCATCAAAGCTCTCTAAACACTCTGAATCATGGAGGATGAGCTACCT
>VDFB02353997.1:0-26463 GCA_007258455.2 Sequoia sempervirens
AGTTAAATGAAAAAGAGAAGCAAGTGTGCCCAATTTTATAAAAATGAATTCAGAAGTGCAAGGATCAAATTTTCAATTTTGGACCCAACCTGGATTAGTTTCACGAATTTAGAAACAAAAAGAACGAATAGTGTAAGCATACAAAATATTTCCTCAAAATATATATTTAATAAAACAGTTTAAAGTGATAATCTAATTATTTATCAACTTCCACATACATATATACATTAATTTACATATTAATCGTTACACAACATACAATCATATTAAATAATTTACATAGTAATCCTTACACAAGGTATAATCCTATCAAATGAACTAAAATCACTTTTGCAAGGTTTGCAATTCCACCATGATAATACAATTTGTTTTATTTTTCATAGTCTTGAAGGTGATTCAAGAATAATTCAAAGAGGCCCCTTTGATTATTTTAATTTAATATCTTGCTCTATTCATGTTGTTCTTTTGTTTTTGGAGTCAAATGTGGAAGCTTCCAAGGCTACTACCTTAGAAGATGATGTTGAGATTATTGTCATAATTAATTGATAGTTCTAGATGATGGTGATATTTAAGTCTTTGTTTTGTATCTGACATAGTCAATTGAATTGCAAGCAGCCTACAATGACTATCTCAATTTTTCTCTCACTTTGATGTCTATTTTTAAGTGGCTACTAATGGTTTTCCTTGCTTCACACTTACTTTGAAGTGTAATTTTATGGATAAACTTTACATTTTACGGTCTTTTTTTTTCTTCTATAATTATTGTACTTAAATTTTGGACAATACTTTTACAACTCTTATTGTTGCATAATTTTAATATTTATAATTTGATATATTTCAATATTTAAAAAAATACATATATAAAATTAGATAGAATTGTACGTCACTTCAATCTAAATTAATTAAGTTAGAAAATATAATATATTTATACGCTATTGTCAATAGAAATGACAAAATTACAACAATGTGATAATTCTTAAGAAAAAAGGAAGACAAATATTTTTTTATAACCATTAGAAAACAACATGCACATGCATTTTAATACATAATTAACTTGTTATGTATTATAATCCATATCTAATTTATTATTATTAATTAATATTATAGTAAGTTTGAATATGATAATTGTATTGTAAGCTCTTAAATTGTGTCTTATCTTCTAACGTAAATTTGTCTGGCTTGTGACTCAGCATGACCGTATCAAAATTGCCGTCAGTTAACAGTCGACCATTATTTCCCCTTCTATCTAGGTAAGTAACAATCGCTCAACTAGGGTTATCTTTACCTGAATCCAGTTCAACTCAAATCAGATGATGACGATGATGAGATGAGATGACGACGAACAGAAAACAGGGGCGGTCAGCCCGGGCGGAGTTATTTGACCTCGCGTAGAACGAATAGTTTCCGGTTGCTTCTCTGGAAATAGTGACATCGTTCTGCCATGACCGGAAGCTATGTGTGCAGACCAGAGGAGGCGTGCCACGTCAGACGCTGGTTTTCTTGCAATGGAGAGCACAACACAGAGAGGATGAAGCCGCAAATGCCCCAATTAATTATGAGTAAGCACTTGCTAAAATGAAAATTCTGTTAAAATTTTCACTAAATCTCTACAAAGTCCATAACTCTTGAATTTTCAGACTTTAAGTTGGTATTGCTACAGCTTTTGGTAAGAAAATTTTAGGACAGAGCTCATTGTGTTAATGTAGACTGATTGGAACCTTCATGAAGAAAGACTCATCGACCGGGTAGTTACAGGTTCCGGTCACCTGCGAAAAAAAGTAGGTCAACAATGGTATGTAATCTTTCCACAGACATTAGGTACCATTGGTCTAATTTTCGGCCAGGTTTCTTTCGTGGGCGACAAGCTCTTTGTCCGCATTTAAACCCTACCAGTACCACCCCTCTGTAGTTCGGCGTTCAGTAAAGGGGCTCAAATCCCAGGGCAATGTAAGGTGTAGATTCACCCCAAAGAGCTTGGAGTACTTACACAGCGTCCCCTAGAGCAGCTATTTTAACCTTTTTATAAAATTTTAGTAATTTTTTTAATCGAAACAATGCAAATAAAAATACAATGCATTTCTCTAATTGTATTATCAATAGTTCCTAGGATATTTGTCATAATTTTATCTATTAGCAATTGCACCTTGGTGTGCAATGGGTACGCCGAAGAGGTGGTGAAGGTCAATTAGGTTTAAATTTTGATTTTTTTTTTTGCATACATTTGTGTAGGACATGATGTCAATTAGTAAGCCATTTAGAAAATGATGTTTGTGCAATAAAGGTCTTAGTGGATAGGTGTGAGATTCAAATCAACTATGCATCCACGAAGATAACTAGGCTTCATTACAAATAGGTTCATGTTATGTTTGCATTAAGGAGATAAGGAGAAAGAGGGAGAAAAATAGCTAGAGATATAGAGATAGGTAGAGGGAGAGATAAAGATAGAGTTAGGGAGATAGAGAGGAAGATATACATAGATACAAAGGAAGAGGGAGAGGGAGAGATATGGATGGCAAGATAGAGTGATAGAGAGATAGAGATATAAGTCTCTATCTCCCTTATCTCCATAAACATGGATCATTGAACATTAAAGTTAATTAATTGGACTTAATTTTTGTAAAGTGTTACATGTATTTATGTCAAAAAATTGGGTGAATGTTTTACATGTATATATGTAAATCAATGTAAGTTAATGTTACAATAAATGAGTATTTAATTTTTTAAAATAATAGTATATTAAGTAACATACCACAACACCACTATAGTAAACAAAATACATTCAACAATAAAATAAATTATTAAAATATTGCTTTATAAGTCTTATGCAAATAATTGTGAGTATTGTGTTGGCTACTAACCTATGTATTATATAATATAAAAACTTGGCATTATCTATATTATTGTGAAAAAGATTTGAGTATTTGTTACTAATTTAGCATTCAAATTATAATATATTATTGTTATTTTTTTTTATATTTATAAATACAATTACAAATATATTTTAATTAACATATTAATATTGATAATGTATAAAACAATCAAAACACAAACATATATTACAACATAATTTGTTTTCTTACAAATATTTTTAAAATAAGTAATATGTCATTAAATAACATTTATTAACCAAACAAAATTTGATTAAAGTATTAACACATAAACCTACAATAAAAAACTCATATTCTATTACCTATCTTTTCATAATACTCTTAAGATAAACACTTTACTATAAATAAACTAAAATATCTAACTAAAAACTTAATTAAATGCTTTTTAAAAGTATATTGATTGTAAGTTGGAATTTCACCAAAATATTATGTAACCATCAAATATTTACCTAGAAAAGCTCTGGCTATGTGTACTACATCATGAAATTCATTCGTAGACCACGACACATGAAGGTGGGAATTAGAGGACTAGTGTGGTTGATTCAAGCCCTGCATTAAAACTAGTACAAAAAACAAAGCTTGACCAATTGTATGGTTGTGTCTTTTTCAGTGTCTCACACAAACATCAGAAGTTACTATTTTACCATGTGATGCTTGATAGAAGAAAGAGTTGAATTTGACAAGTAGGTTAGAATTTTTGCAGCTAAATTCATATGATATGAATTAATGAATTTATATTTATAAAATATCATAATGGAGATGAATTTAGTCATCATACACACAAATTGGTTGTTTAAAGGCAACATAGGGATCAACTATATATTTAATCTCCAAAAGCTACATAAAGAAGAATATTTTGTCTAAGCACATTAATTCAAACTTGAGAACACTGGTGTGGCTCTCTAATTTGGTGAGACTTAACGTTCTTGATATAAGTGGATGTGTTGAGTTACAAACACTTAATGTGGAAAGTATGAGCTCAATAGAAGTAATTAAAGCCAACAAATGTTGGAAAATACAGAGAATTAAGGGTGTGGGGCAGTTGCAAAATTTGCTTTATTTTCAGATCTTAGTCCATAGTTTGCCCAGATCTACTTGCATTGACATTATGGTGAGTCGCTAAAACTATTCATAATCGTAGCCAGGAAAAAAATCTCAAATGGGTTTATTTGCCATAAATGACTAAATCAAATTATGTTTGTGACACTTAATTGATCGTGTAGACTTGTGCTCCCAATATATCAATGCTTGTCCTTTTTGGACCAACTATGAAAATGGATGACGTTGATCAAATGATGGTAGGTTCATACTTTTACTCTTGCATCCGCATCTCTATTAAACGACATTGGATAATGAAAATTGACTGACAACACTTTTTTTAAATGTACGCAGGACAGAGTTGCACACAGATTTGAAGGTGTTAGGTGCAGAGGATTTTACAGAGCACTAAGTTGGAGCGTAATGTGAAGCTGAAAGGTGCCATTTTTCTATACCTTATAACAGATAGGTATTCATATTCCAAACTCAGTTTGTAGAATACAAGAGGAGTAATTCTTGTTTCATCTCCCTCACTCTATTTTGCAAAATTCTAATTCAATTGTAATCATGACGTATAATTCCTCACAAACTTCTCTCTTTTGCCTTCTTTGTACCAGTCCAGTACTCCTTAACTGCAATTAGGAGTTTCTCCCTTGCAAAGGAACCACTTTCATGATTTGCAAGCCAACTCTTCCATCTCATGACATCGATTGTGTTTTGTATTTTCACCAGAGTATCTATATCGTCTCTCAATATCACTGTCCCTTGTGGATGCAGGATATGGCCCATCTCCAAAAGAATGCCATGAAAATCACATCTGCATGATAAAATTCTCATTAAAAATATTTGAAAATATAAGAAGATATGTGGTCTATGACAAATTCTTCTTATAGATACTAAAGCAAGTGCATATGGAATTGTAACTTGAAACAGAAGCATCAACCTAGATGAACAACAAGTGAGTGAACATGTTGGGAAAATTCTGGTCTAAACAGAAACAAGTAAAACATTGTAAACTTTTATAATTGAAAGAAACTACAGTGTTCACAAAGGAAAACAACAATAGCAATAAAAATACAGTTTCATTGGCATTGTAATCTTCAGTTATTGCAAGTATGCTTTATTGATTATCTTAAACCAAAGTCATAAAAACTGAAAAGCATTCCAATTGCCATGATAGAAGTGTAGGCTAGATTACCTATCTTGGTACATGCTTATAACTCCATTTGCATGAATTAAATCATACAACCGGGGATATGTTGAGAAATATTCACACCTACATCCAGTCAAGACAGGAACACCATTTAAAGAAGTGACTTTATATTATTGGCACCCAACAGATGATTCCAAGTGAAGCAATTTTTGAAAAATTACAAAATGTATTGTAGAAGAGAGGGTGCAAGGCATTACCAATCATGATAAGTGCCAATTAATCCCCGCTCATTATATGATACGAGTGTGTTGTCTTTAGCATCTGCTGGAACAACATTCATAACCCACGCAGGGTCATTAGCTAAGGCAGCAGAAAAACCACCCATATGAGCATTCATGTCCATGATGTTGCGATATCTCCCATGGGCAAGTGGATTATCAATTTTTTTGTAGCTTGCCACCCGGTTTTTCCAAAGCTAGGTGTCTTCGACTAAAATTGTCAGCTGTGATTCCTGCCACACTTCCACTGCTTATTCGAGGTGGAATGGCTGTTAAACGTATTGGCCACTTTTCTAGAACCCCTCCATGATATCTTGAACATTATTGACCTGTGGAAGGGGACTTATGCAAGTTTCCATCTTCTTATATCTTTCAAATGAGTTGTAGAAAGCAAATGGGAGACAATTTTGAATTGCAAAACCAAATACAAGGAACAAATTCTAAACAGTTCCAAAGTATGAAGGCACAAATAAAGTTAAACTTGTGCCATTTTAATCATATATGTTAAAAAACGTCCAAAGGAAAAGCTGAGATCTAATATATTTATCCCATTTCATAAAGCAGAAGATAATTTGAAGAAAGATCATACCAAGGAGTATCCGGAAGATCATCTTGACATAAGCCCAGGCTCTCTTTCCTCCTCTGACAATGATCACAGCCGACGATCTTGTTTTGGGATATAACTGACACTAGTGCCATCCACTTTCTCATTGCTATCATTGCTTGGAACACTGGGATTGGGTGAGGGCGGAGAAACTGAATCTTCAAACCTGTCGTAGAGGAATGGAGGTGTAGGTCCTTTTCATTCAAATAATCTGCCCGTTGACTTGCTGGGAGAATTATTTTTTGAAAGGGAAACAACAGCTCTTGATCTAGAACCCTAAGAGGTGGCTCTGTTTCCGGGAGAAGTTGTAATTTTGGCATGACAGTTTAAATTCTTACGTCACTTAACCAATGTCTAGTTTCCCAAGAAGAGAAACTGCAGAGACAATTCCAGAAATGACTCCCACACTGAAGCCCTCGGTATCCATCCTTTCAAAAATTACAGCAGTGCATCATAACAATCTAGCATTATAACTATCCCTTCCTCCCCAATCACCTTCTCTATGCGGCTTTTTGTCTATTTAGATAATCTCACAGATAGATGTGCCTTCTATTTAGATTTCTGAAAGAAATGTCTACAAAAGAAAATTGAGTGTTTAAATTTGCGTAAGAAATATGCAGTGCTCACTTTGCCATGCCTATGGCATCCAACCTAGCCATCGCCACTTCTCAAGACATGCAGCAGCAAGAGCTATGCGTTACATGTCCTTGCCATGTGTCTGTAAACATTCTTTCTGAAAGTCTAAAGCCAAAATGAAAAATTATTCTTAAATTTTCTTGTTTTATTTCTGCCACGCTCACCCAGGAATTTTCTCCTTCACAAATGAGAAAATAGGAAAGTCAAATTTATTACTTCATAAAATCCATGAATCTCAAAAACAGTCTCCATCGCAGCAAAACAGAGCTGAGCCAGAACTATAACCTACAGGGGTAGAAAAAACCCAAAACCATTTAGTTTCTTAATGAAACATTCCGACCTTAATTATTCTGATGGATTTTTTTGACAAATCAGAAAACAAAAATTTCACCCAGGAAATTATTGTTGTCCACGACAGAAAGCGCACACAGTTCATTTGACTTGATGGCTTTTTCCATATTGCACGGTCATTCTTTTCAACAATCTTTTTCCAACATAAAAGATTGGCAAAATCCTCAATTTCATCTTGT
Organism: Sequoia sempervirens; assembly: GCA_007258455.2. Taxonomy (NCBI): domain Eukaryota; kingdom Viridiplantae; phylum Streptophyta; class Pinopsida; order Cupressales; family Cupressaceae; genus Sequoia; species Sequoia sempervirens. The sequence goes on from VDFB02353997.1 coordinate 7,128, forward strand.
TCTTGCTTCAAGTCCTCAGTTGTCTGATTCCAGCCGTTAAAACTGCCAGACCACATTGGAAAATCAAGCTTTCTCTTTAAACCTTTAACCTCAAAATTCCACACTAAAAATTCCAAATTCCTTGATGGATGTCCATGCCCTGTTCCAAAGCTCCCATTTTCGCACAGGCAGGGAAGAAACTGGTGAAGGTTGTGGAATTTGGCTTTACACCTGCCAATTGCATATGCTTGAAAGTTTCTAAAGCCTTTTCAACAAATCCATTTTGCACATATCCTGCAATGAATGAGATGACATCTACTTCAGGTATTTTGTCAAACAATTTGCGTGCCTTGTTCATGCTTCAATTTTTTGCATGCATGTCTACTAGGGCAGTTGCTTCCTCTATCCTTTATGCTAAATGATTGATGTCCATACCATTCCAAAGGTCCCATTTTGGCATTGGGCAGGGAGGATGCTAGCAAAGGTTGCGAAATTTGGCTTTAAACTTGATAATTGCATTTGCTTGGAAATTTCTAAAGCCTTTTCAGCAAATCCATTTTGTGCATATCCGAGACCACATCTCTTTGAGACACCTTGTCAAACACTTCACGTGCCTTGTCTATGCTTCCATGTTTTCTGTGGCACGGATGAAGGCATCTATGCCCAATAGTTCGTTGTTCATCATGATTTTGCTGAGGGGGGCTCTGAGATTACCCTGTGGCCGAGGATTACAAACGAAAGAAGCAGGAGAAGGGCCAAGGCGATGGCTCTCAGGAGTTTTGCAAAACAACTCAGGATTTTCAATGCTTCTCCGATGATTCCCAAGGCGTGATTCAGTGGAAAACAGAATGTGGAAGGGATGTGCAGGGCGCCGATATGAATTTTTGCAATGAGATGTCTACCCAGCACTCGGGATAACTGTATTTATTAAAAATAAAATCGGCAAGAAAAGGCAGGGAAAAACCGGGAAAAAGTCAACATAAGATGAACGGTCACTATCACTGCAATTGTATGACATCTCTTTTTGAATATGATGAATCGTAGATTTCATAATTTAGCCCGGCCTTTCTCAAATAGGATACGCCTTCGGCGTAAATTAATAAAATATATTCATATTATTACTTGACAAAAAAATATTTCTTAAATATTTATTTTTTACTAATAATTATTATGTAATGTGTTGGTCAGGGGATGTCTGGACATGGGCACTCCTAAGAAACGTCCGCGTATCCTCTTTCCATGCCCAAACCAAGGAATATTTATGAAACGTCTTTGAATGTGCAAGGGACATCAAGGGACGTCCAGACATCCCCTGACCAACACATTATAACTTGTTTTAAAAAAACTATGAGATGTAAAAGAGCTAGCATCACAAAACATATCATCATCATATATTAAAACTCACACATATCACTATCACTAACTCCTCAAAAAATGTAACATCAAGAGAACATGAACCTAAAGGTGAAAGAATAATACTATCATGACATGTAACGAAAAACATCACCATACATCACATCATTATGACTAGATAATGGATCTATTGAATCTCATCACATATCATATCATCTCTAGATGTATCACTATGATACTAAACCATAAGATAGGGCTTCCTCATCATTATCTACCATACAACATGTAGATCATTATTAAGACCTAGATCATGCAAAGGAAAAGCAACTAAAGGAAAAACATATACACATCCCTAGCACTAGTCATTAGAAAAATAGATTGAATCAAATTGAAACTCATGTACAAATGAATGAATATATCCAAATGAGAGGGAAGAGCACTAACCAATTAGATGGAAGAGAAAACACATACATAATTAAACACCTCCATAGAAAATGCATCCCCATCTATAACATAAAAATCTATAAGAGCATCACGAAAGAAAGGATTGAATGGAAAAAAATGTAGGAACATATCAAAATCAACAATATATGTATTGATATCAACCTAAGATAATGATCTATGAGAATTGATGGTGAATAATGTAGTAAGTAAGCACAAAATAAGGGTGTGTGAGTAGGAATCAAAAGTATATCAAATTCTAAAGAGTAAGATAAATTGGGTTCGCCAAGATAAAAATAAAAATAAAAAGTTTTCTTCAAATAATTTAGGGTAAATAAATATTTTATGCAAGTGCATCAAGAAATAACTCATGTATATGAGTTAGGACTAATCATGTTATATAAATTAAATGCACAAAATTTAAATAAATAAAATTATGGTACTTATCTCTAAGTTTAATGTGGATCTTGATGTGTCAAATATTATCAAATAATTTGTCAATATGATGAAAAATAAAACCTGTTAATTGAGTATCCTCGAATAGAAAATGATTTTCTTATGCTTCAATTCATTTTTATGAGTGTGTAACTAATCTCTACATGTGTGCAATTGAATGTGATGTGTGGATTTGAACTTCATTGATTTGGATAGCCATAACCTATTTATCTCAAAGTGTATGACTTGTGTCTAAAGTGAGGTGGAGTTAATGAACACAATTTAAGAGATTACTAGCTTAGGGGATTCTCCTTTGGTCAAACCCCCATTACTGTGTTAATAGCACAAAACAAAGATCAAAGATAACAAACAATTATGTGATATATCTAGAGTGCCAATGCAATGTGTAGTATAGCTCTCATGCCAAGTCTTAGATAACTTCCAAATAAATATTTTAGATAATTATAATGAATAGGATATGTCCTTTTATGCAATACCTTAGAGTGTAATTTGAAATATTATGTGTTTTAGTTGCTTATAACAGTTGAATGAAAAAGGGAAGCTCGTGTGCCTAATTTAAAATTTTGAATTTATAAGTGCAAGGGTCAATTTTGCAATTTTGGATCCAATTTGGGTTAGTTTCACAAATTTAGAAACAAACTCGAGAAAAATAATAAGTAGTATAAGCATAAAAAATATTTCTTCAAAATATATAATGATGTCAAGTGATAATCTAATTATTTACCAACTTCCACACACAAATACACTAGTTTACATATTAATCATTACATGAGGTATAATCCTATGAAATGAAGTAAAAGCACAAGAAAAGTGCAAGGTTTGCAATTCCCATCATGGTAATACAATTTGTTTTATTTTTCAGAATATTGAAGGTGATTCAAGAATAATTAAAGAGGTCCTTTAGATTATTTTGATTTAAGATCTTGCTCTATTCACATTGGTTTTCTTTCGTTTTTGGACTCAAATATGGAAGTTTCCAAGGCTATTGCCTTATAGAAGATGATGGCGAGGTTACTATCATAATTAATTGATAGTTGTAGATGATGGTGATAATTAAGACTTTATTTCGTATCTTACATAGTCAACTGAATTGCAAAAGCAATCTACAATGACTATCTCAACTTTTCTCACTTTGATGTCTATTTTTAAGTTGCTAGTAATGGTTTTCCTTGGTTTACACTTACTTTGAAGTGTAATTTTATGGACAAACTTTACATTTTACTATCTTTAATTTTTTATTTTACATTTTTCTTATTGTATTTGAATTCTGGACAATACTTTTACAATTTTTATTGTTGCATAATTTTAACATTTATAATCTGATTTATTCAATATTTTAAAAAAATTACATTTATAAACTTAAGTAGAATTTGTCACTTTAATCTAAATTAATTAAATTAGAAATATATAATATACTTATATTCTAATGTCAATAAAAATGACAAAATTACAATAATGATTATTCTTAAGAAGAAAATTCAAGATAGTTGAAAGAAGGATAAGTATTTTTTTATAACCATTAGAAAACAACATGCATATGCATTATAATGCATAATTAACTTGTTATGTATTATAATCCATATCTAATTTATTATTATTAATAATTATTAAAGTAAGTTTGAAGATGATTATTGTATTGTAAGCTCTAAAATTGTGTCTTATCTTCTAACGTAAATTTGTGTGGCTTGTGACTCGGCGTGACCGCATCAAAATTGCCGTCAATTGACAGTCGACCATTATTTCCCCTTCTATCTAGATAAGTAACAATCGCTCAACTAGGGTTATCTTTACCTGAATCCTGTTCAACTCGAATCAGATGATGACGATGATGAGATAAGATGATATGAATCTGAACAGAAAACAGTCGCGGTCTGCTCGGACGGAGTTCTTTGACCCCGCGTAGAACGAGTAGTTTCCAGTTGCTTCTCTGGAAATAGGGACATCGTTCTGCCATGACCGGAAGCTGTGTGTGCAGACCAGAGGAGGCGCGCCACGTCAGATGCCGGTTTTCTTGCAATGGAGAAGCCCACCCTTTCAGTAGTTGAGAGATGGGGAGCACAACACAGAGAGGACGAAGCCGAAAATGCCCGAAAAAATTATGAGCAAGCGCTTGCTAAAATGAAAATTCTGTTAAAATTTTCTCCAAATCTCTACAAAGTCCATAACTCTTGAATTTTCAAACTTTAAGCTGGTATTGCTACAGCTTTTGGTTAGAAAATTTTAGGACAGAGCTCATGGTGTTAATGTAGACTGATTGGAACCTTCATGAAGCAAGACACGTCAACCCAGTAGTTACAGGTTCCGGTCACCTGAGAACAAAAGCAGGTCAACAATGGTACGTAATCTTTCCACAAACATTAGGTACCGTTGGTTTCGTGGGCGACAAGCTCTTATCCACGTTTAAACCTTACCCGTACCACCCCTGTCATTCGGCGTTTAGTAAAGGGGCTCAGATCACAGGGCAGTGTAAGGTGTAGTTTCACTCCAGAGAGCTTGGAGTACGTACGCAGCGTCCCCTAGAGCAGCTACTTGAGTCGTCTTAGACAATTATTTAGTACCTTGTTTCATTTATTAGGGGGAGAAGACTTACTCAATAGATAAATAAGTAGGAGGTATTTTCCATAGCATGTCAAATTATGATATTGGATTCAAGTGTATAGGGGAGAGGACCCAGTAGTGATGCACCCTAACTTCGCGCTTCTAATTATCCTATGTGGAAATTTCAAATCACTCCCAATTTTTTGCAGCTTACTTGGCAAGTCCCCTATAACTTTCATTTCAGGGCCACATCATCAAATATGATGCCACATCAGCATGCTTTTTGTCAAGGTGTCTAAAAAAAAAAAAAGTGCTACTAATACTTGTGCATTCACATCATGGATAGTTGAACGCTGATGTGGCATCACATGATTGGTTACTTTTTAGATCAAAAGAATACATTTTGTTTAATTATGGGTAGTCAAGTCACAACTATTGGCATTATATAAACAACTACTATCACAACTATTGGGCATTATATTAACAACTACTATCACAACTATTGGAACATGCTCAACTATTGGGTCCTCTCCTAGTTCACAAGAACCCATCTCTCATGATAATGAATGGTCCACTTAGCACTCATTGCATCTAGGTGATGCTCACAGAGGTAGGCGGGCCTTCCGGGGGTCACATCGATTACTCTAGCTCAAGCGTTTAACCAGAGTTTCCAAGGTTAAGCCACTTAGCTTGCAACCCCATTTGCAAAACCTTCAACAAGTGTTGTGCCTTATGAACCATTATAATAGATCCCCTTTAGCTCATCAATTGATAAGTAGGAGGTATTTTCCACAGCGTGTCAAATTATGATATTGCTATTAGGATTCAACCGTGTAGTTTTGAGTCAAACTCATTGACCCATGTTTCATGAGTAGTGGTTCACAAGAACCCATCTCTCATGATGATGAATGGTCCACTTAGCACTCATTGCATCTAGGTGATGCTCACGGAGGTGAATCCCTTCCGGAGGTCACCCATCCTAGTACTACTCCAACTCAAGTGTTGTGCCTTATGAACCATTCATTATAAAGCCCCTTTAGGGCATCAATTGATAAGTAGGAGGTATTTTCCATAGCATGTCAAATTATGATATTGCTATTAGGATTCAACTGTGTAGTTTCAAGTCAAAACTCATTGACCCATGTTTCATGAGTAGTGGTTCACAAGAACCCATCTCTCATGATAATGAGTCCACTTAGCACTCATTGCGTCTAGGTGATGCTCATAGAGGTGAAGCACTGAGCCTTCTTGGGAGGTCACCCAATAGTTGTAAGAGTACTTGTCATAGGGCAAAGGTTCAAGTGGTCGTGCAATCTAATTTATGCTTCTCAAAATCTAATTTTTCAATATAAAAAAACTCTAAAAATTTAGTACCATCTTCTTCGGCTAGTTTACTACTTATAACTAAAGTTTCAAGTTGTCGTTATTAATTTTGATGTCTTTATTATGTGTCGTTGTACAAAGTGTCCAAAACACCACTTTTCTAACCCCCTACCCATCGTAGTGAATTACCACCCCTGGTCTTGAGTGCACTTGCACCAATAGTTGAACAATTTGTCATGAAAATAAATCACCTAAACACTCTAATATGAATAAAAAATAATAATAAATTACACATCCTAATATTAATAACTAAATACAAATAAACAACTTTTATCTATTAATTATCTTTAAAGTATTTAATATATTAAATATTAAATTGTACATTTTACATTTATAAACTAATTATAAACTATGAATGACTAACTAAAATAAACCTAATTCTAATATCTATATCCTAAAACTCGATCACTTTTCACCGAATGTTTCATTTTCGGTTGTTGCCACATTACCTCAACCTTTGTGCTCCTCTATGCTACCTCCACATTGCTTCATGTCACCTAGCAGGAGATACATCTGCAATCATGGAAGGGGACGTGCCCAACATGTAAGGATTGAGTATGTGTTTTTCACTATATTATTTAGCTTTATTTTTGTTTTCTCACTTCATTTTGGGTTGTGCAGGGTACAACTCTTTTGAAGGGGTCTTCAATGGACGACATCCAACAATTTGTCCATGAATGTGTATGTCAACACAACAAAATGAATTGGGTTTGAATCTATGGAGTGAGTAAGGTTTTTTATGACCTTATTGAGACTATGACTTGTTTCCCTTTTGTTGTTTAAATTTCTCTACAATTTTCTTAAAAAACTGTGGTATTTTTGTGTAATGGCTTCAATTTCTAGATTCATGGATTTTTTTGGATTTTTGTGTACTCTATAAATTTCTCGCTTGGATCTGGTTAAGATTCAAAATTTGTAGAAATTTCAACTACCCATCTCAATATATTGTTATCTAGAGGCATTTAACAATTTTTTTGTTTCATTTAGGTATTTTCTTGAATTATCACCATCCTGTGATATTGCGTTATGTTGATTGTTGCAACCTTTTGCTTTAATCCTCCCTCAGAATGGGAATTTCCAATATAGTTAAAGCAGATACATTTGAAGTTTGTCTAAATAGTCTCTATAATAGAAGATTTGATAAGGCAACATACATCAAGTATGTGCTAAGAATTTAAAGCTCATAAACTCTTGTTTTGCAACAAACGTGTTAACTGTAACTATACTATAATTCATAATTTTGTGCTAAGGAATTTCGTACAAATTTATAGCGTAAAGCATAGCAAATGGGTAACTGCAAGAAGTTGGGTCCACAAACAGGGGAAGTTTTGAAAAAAATATGTTGTTAAGAATGAGATCCCAAGCCTAAATCTGAATGGGTACCTGTTCCACTTCATGTACCCATTACAAAATAGGTACTTGTTTAGGAATGGGTACCCGTTTCGCAAAGCTATTTTTTTTATTTTTTAAAACGACTATCAAGTCATTTTTTCCTACAATAGTCCATAGGCCGAGGGTGACCTAGGTGAAAAGGGCACATGTTTTCAAGCCATTTACGCCTCTGAATTATGTCTGCCACCTCCTCCCTTCCACATACCTATTAGCGACCTTCAGGTTAGTATTTGTGCTTTTTTGCTATATATTTAATGTTTACAGTTTATAACTAGGGTTTAAATTTTAGGTATATAATGTAACATTTATAGAACTTTGAAATTTCATGGTTTATATTTTAGGTTATTTTAATTTTCATAATTAGGATGAATTTTATAGTTTGTAAAATCCATTTCTAAATATATTCATCAAAATAATGGATGTACAATAAACTAAAACCTAACCTAGACTTAGAAACTAAAACCCTAAACCCTAAACCATAAATAAAAGTCATAAACCCTAAAATCGTAAACCGTAAACCCTAAACTATAAACTATCAACCCTTAAATCTAGTAACCCAAAATCGTAAACCCATAAATCTAGTAACCATAAACCCTAAACCCTTAAGTTACTATAGTAACCATCACAAAATAGTCAACATATAAATATCTTGAATGATGTTTCCCAACACAAGGAGAAATTAATGATGACATGTCCAAATACCCTTTTTTAGGTCCTTGATAGTCAAAAGAGTAAGTATAATCATTCATATGGTTTACCAAATTCTAAATTCTCCAAATTAGTTTATCATCCCTTGTATATCCCTCCCAAAGCAACTAGATGTAAAGTATATTAACAATTGAGGTAAAATACCTTTAAATATTCGTTTACACAATAACATCTTGGCGTTTCTAGTATGTTGAGCAAAGTAGGGATCTCACTTAGGTATATGGTGATATTAAACCAAAACCAACATAGGTACAAAGGCAAGAGCATATGTAGGTACCCAAACTATTTGACGTAATTCCTCAAGGAAATACAAACTATTTTACAAAATTCCTCAATGATTATAAATATATTACACATAGTAATAATTCATTTACACAAGGTTATCAATCAACATACAAAAAAATTGAAGTTAAATTTTACAATCTCGATCATCGAGCACAAGCTTCAAAATTAATCTCCTATTATTCCAAAAATGGTAAGATATTCTCTAAAAGCTTCCTATCTATTTATATTTCTTCTTACCCTTAGCATTCAAATGACCTATTTCTCAACCATAGTCCAAATTGGAGAGCCTCCCTAGAATTTTTTCTTGCCCTTATTGAATTGATACAACACTCCACACCAAGGTGCCTTATAGAAGATCATGGAAAAGTTGTATACATATTCTTCATGTGAGTAATCTTCTCTCTAGTTATAGAACTAGCAGTAGATGATTCTCTTAAGACCTATCCTTATTCAAGTGTGTTTTCCCTTCTCAATTTTCACAAAATGGAGAACTAAATCTTATCTTTACCAACAACATAATTGCATTTCCCCCCCTCCATGTGCCTACCATTCTCCATGTTCCATTCAACCATTTCTTGGAAATCATTGCCACCACTATTTTTTACATACATGTGTACCAAGGCATTCCCTACTAAATCTAAGAAAAATCCACTTTCAATTATATAGTCATTCGACTAGGTCCATCATCTAGATGAGATCCAAGTAAAGGGAGTGAGATCCTTCAAACTAATCATACCCCATTGACCTCTAGGTATATATATAACCACCCATGGAATATATAACCTGATTAATGGAATTTTGGACCATAAAGACCCATGGGAATAAAAAATAACAAAAGAAAAAGGGAGATAAATGAAATTATTGTTGGGAATGGAGATAAACATGAAAGGAGGTTGAAACAAATTTAGGAAAGAAGACAAAGATATATTAGAAGGATGGAAGAAGCGGAAAAGAGAAGAGCAGGACTTGGAGTTTGTGGAAGAAAATAGAAACAAAGAAGTTGACCACGTCGTTGAGGGTGTTGTTAAGCATGCCACTATGGGTGCTGTCAAAGAAGAAGAGAAAGAGAGAACCATGGATGGTGCTACCGGAGAATGTAGGGAAAGGATTCCACAACTAGGTTCTAGAATGGAAAAAATAAACCAGATTATACAAAACATAGAAGGAGAAATTGAAGATTATAGAAATACCAAAAAGGAAATGGAACAATTGGCAGTAGTAATTATGACCATCCTCTAACTAAAACACTAACTACTCATCTGAATTGTAAAAATATTCAATCAAGGATAAATGAGGATTGGTTACCAGTAGAAACCCCTATATAACACATTCAAAACATAACATTTGATGCCGATTACTTGGATGAGTTAGTAACTAGAAGTGTCTTAAAGTTAAGAGGAGAAGATGTGGTAGAAAATAAGGAAGATTCCATGAATTTAATAACCTTTAATAAAACAACATCATAAAATAACCAAATGACGCTTATTAACAAACAAATATCTCCAAGGATGAAAAGACTATTTGAATAGACATAACCCTTAGACCATGAGTCATCCTTGATTTCATTAAAAGCAAGAAGGATTTATGTGGAGGAAGTAGATAAAAGCATAGGAGACCAACACGAAGAAGAAAATAATATAGAAAATCTAAGTGGATACAATTTTAACATAGGATATGTACAAATAGAGAATCAAATGAAGAACTAGAAATGAATACTCCCAAGAAATTGTCGATGTTTTGGAAAGATATAGATGAAGCCACGAAACACATCTTTATCTTAGAGTATATGTGGAAAAGACAACATATAACAAGAGATGGTACAAAGTCATTTGACTTCATTGGATCCCACAATGATACCTTAAAATGGTATCAGAAAAATTACCCTAACAGTGACAAAGAATGGGAAGTAGTGAAACAATATTTTTTAGCCAACTTTGATACCCTAGACTTATCTACAAAAGGATTAAGTAAGCTCCAAGAACATACCCAAAATGAAGATGAAACAATAAAAGGAACTTGATAAATGATTCAAATAAATTACCAGAAAACTAGAAGAACTATTAATAGACAAACATAAAATAGAATGGTTCATATCCAGAGTGATACTAGAAATTAGAATAGCTTTGGATGGAAGACATTTTAACACCTACCCAAAACTAGTTACATTTTCATTTCGGATTGATAACCAATCTTGGCAAAAATAAGAAACTAGTGCCCAGGGGAAGTTGGAGAAAATAAAACTCCAACAAGTCATAATGGCAAAGCAAGAGATGTTTGTAACAAGACCCAATATTTGGTGTAGTTACTGGCAAAGGACACATTAGAAACTAGTGCCCAGGGGAAGTTGGAGAAAATAAATCTAATGCATTACAAGTAGACTTACGAACACTACCTAAAAAGATAAACTTGATATACTACAACACTTGCAAAGAGTGGGATGAATGTGATACTGAAGATTATCCCTCATATTTGTTTCAATTAAGAGAAGATCCTACTACAATAATTAATAAGGACCAATAAACATTGGAATATGTTAATAAAGGAATAGTAGAACAACCACTATACCACCAAGATAATGGATATAAAATATTACCTTGGAAAAAATTAAAAAATATCAATTTGATACAAAACCTTTGGATATTTTGGATATTTTTATTTGGGATCCTTGGTAAAATCTTGTGGAAGGACTTGGAGATCTTAGAGAAGCCTCATCAAGTCATTCTCAACCATGGAAAGTTATTGAGGTAGGATATTCCTCTTAGCATGCTTTATGCATGTTTTTTTTAATATGCATTGAAAATATTTTATGTGTTTCTTGTTGTTTTTATGTCTTTTATTTGGGTTAAGATAAGTTGTGAGGGTTATTCTCTTCCACATTGATGAGAGAAACCCATATGTAGGGTGAGGGAGGTGTGGAACCTCCAAAGAGATGGTCCAGTTCTTCCTTGAGAAGGGGAGATTGGGGTATGAGTACCTTTGATACTTGTGGTGATATTTTTGGAGGAATGAAGAAGGGTGTAAAGTTTTGGTAGTTGTTAAAATTACTTGAGAAAGTTCTATAAATTTTAAAAAATGATTATGACACTTACACATGCCCTTTGGAGAGATTCATCTCTTCTCCCCCTTTAATGCACCTTACATAGGCGATGTGTTTGTTTCCATGGGTAGAATAATGTGTGTGTTCATGAGTTTCTCTGAGTCTTGTTTGTGTATACAATTTACTTATAGGCCTCAACGAGTGAGCTTATGATCAAGCCCATGGTTGGAAGTGACCTCCTTTAGGATTATTTACTATTCTTATTTTTTAGAGTGTTTTTTAATTTGGAGTTCTTGGAGTGATGCAATGCCATTGAGATGGTAATCTATATCCCTCCACACTTTTTCAATTTGGAAAGGAGATTCTTTGTAATTTGTTAACCAAATGTTGTAGCATTGAGTTGTAATATATTGACTATCTTATTCCTTTGTCAAATATATAATATCATTCAATGAATAGTTATTTGAAATTTAAATGAGTGATTGTATGTGTGATTTGAATAATGAAAAAAGAAAAATATATTCCTTATATATATATGTATATATATGTATATGTATATGTATATTTACATATATGTATATCTATATTTATATATATAAATACATATACATATATAGATACATATGTGAGTTCCTAGTCTGCAATTAACTAACAACAGACAACAAACAAGTGTTAATCAAGTTATAAAACACAAACAAAGCACTCCCAAAATGATATTCTTAGTGAAATAAAGATGAAAACATGAACTTGAAAGCATAAGTAAGCTAAATGATAACATGTAATCAACTAAAACAACTAAACCTCCATACCATAGGGGGATTGGTGCTCCTTTGATGTGAATTTTTTTTTTCCCAATCCCTTTGATAAGCTCCAATGATGTAGTTGATTCCAAATTCCTTAGATGATGAAACAAGCTCAAATATGATGAAAATGGTGAATGCTATGAGTGAGAAATTCCTATAGTAAACTTGCTTGAGATTGTGGATCCATATTGGGTAGAGAATGCCTCTACTTATAGGACTCAAGGGTTGAAGAATGAGAGAAATTGGTGAATGTGGGATAAAAGGGGAGCCAATAGGAATGTGACAGATGTCTCAATTATATTAGATAAGGGTGGAGCACATTTTTGGGAATGTGTAGAGAAAAGGAGATGTAAGAGAAATAAATGAAAATGGTTGAGGATTTGAAAGGATCTAAGAAGAAGTAAATGAATGTGGTTGAAGATTTGAAAGGATGTAAGAAGAAGTAAATGAATGTGGTTGAAGATTTGAAAGGATGTGTACGAGGCTATTTAAAACCTTTGGAGGGAAATTGAATAAGGACGTAGTTGAGAGGAATATTCCTAGGAATATGCCATTGTGAGGATAAATGAGGTAATTAGATAATTAAAAGAAATGAATTTCATGTGCAACCTGGTTAGTTGACCATGGGTTGATTTAAATCTTGGGGAGTTAAAAGCTAGAGGATTTGTTAATGATGATTAGAAAGTGGCTTAGGGTTAATTAATTCAGAATTAATTAAATTGGATGGGTTAGGGGATTATGACATTTGATTTGATTTAGTTAATCAAATGAGAAGAATTTTGAGGAGATTTAATTAAACAATTTGATTTAATTAAATATGATGAACAATAGTTAGAAGAAAGGTGAATTAATCTAATAGAGTTAATTATTTGATTAATAGTAGAAATTGATGAATTTAACTAAATAATGTTGATTATTTAATGAATTGGTTAGTCCAATTGATTCAGGAAGAAATGGTGTTAGCTAATCAAAATCAAATGTATAATATCAATTAGGAATTTTTATGTGTCTACATTTTTCCCCTCTTTGAAGCGAGGTACTTGTTGCGTTGGTTCAAAGAATAACACTGTTGATATCAAAATTCAATTTTTATTTTATTTTTTTGGATGCCCCACTGCTGCCTCAGTGGAAGAAATTATGTTGCTACACTGCTCCCTTGAGAGATCGGGTGAAAATTTTAAGTTTTGGGTTGAGCTCACAAAAAAGATTTGACAATGTTTTAGACGTAGAAAATAGCCTACGGGATGCGAAAAAAGGCCCATGACGATGAAAACAAGTCAAAATGGGTTTGTTACACAAAAAACGGATTAATGGGACCAAATAAAAACTTAATTTTACCCTCAAAACCTTAAATTTCTAGTATAAATAGGAGGGTAGGGGGCATTTTCAACTCATTTGTTCACATACCCTTCTAGAATCCTTGCGATTTTGCTTTGAGGTGTTGACGGAATGGTGGCTCGTGTGCTTCCCAAGCATCGGATGGAGAAAGTTTGAGAGTTCCAATAGCCTCCAAATGCAGGACCCTCGGTACGTAATTCAAAACTTTTCTTGTTTTCATGTTTTTGGTGCATTTATTAGGGTCCAACTAGGTCGGCCAAAAGTGGCTCTCTAGGGCATCACTAATGGAAGCGTCAGTGTCACTTTTGTCAATGAAGTGTCACCTTTGTGAGATAGCGTCACGTGAAGTTGTTTGGGTCCAGGGTCGCATTTGAAATGTTGACCTGCCTTTGCATGATAGCGTCGCGTGAGCTTAAGAAGGTAGGGCATCGTAGGGAAATGTTGACCCACCTTTGCGATATAGCATCGCCTTCATTTATAACATCGCTTTTGTGAGAACATAGAGCACCGCCTTCGTAAAATCTAGCTCGCCTTTGCTTTTCAGGGATTTTTTTAATTTTCAAAAATGCGCCAAGTTGATTAAATTTGACATCGTGGGCGTTTTGAATGTAGGAGGTCCTTCGCGTGCTCCACTCGAAGGAGCACAGAGGTTGATATTGCACTGGGTGAGGCACTTGAGTGATGATTCTCTATATTTCTTGGGCTCGATCGGATTCGGCCATGTGGCACATATGCCTACAGTTAGGACAAACTTGGCTATGATGATAGCACTGATGGAGAGATGGCAGAGTGAGACATCATCATTCCACCTACTAACAGGAGAGGCTACAGTTACATTAGAGGATATGGAAAATCCCCTGAATCCCCATACACAACGAAAGTTATCGTTGGCGATGCCATGTATTCCGGTTGTTTGAAGTCCCGATTATAGAGGTGGACAATGGGCAACTTGACTTGGATTGATATGACGGGATTGCCCCAAATTTGACACTATTCGTTGGTGCGATTTTGGGAGTCCTTTTTCCGACATATGAGCATGGGGATGCAACTTTGGATGGTGCATCATCCGGTCCTAGATGATGGAGGAGATGATCATATGAATGGGGAAGTTGTCCTTGCCTCCTTGTATCATGACATGCACGGGTGGTATCTTTCGCGGGGGCCCACAACATTGGAGTCGAGGGTTACACTTCTCCACATATGGGCATATGAGCATATAGCAATAAGGGCCCACCATCTAGTAGATGTCCAAACAGACCGTGATGATCCTGTGGTCTATAGATATGGTGGGATGATCACCCTTCCCTATATAGGTATCACTGACATCCTGCACTAGAGGCAAGTTATCGACAAGATGACGATCTTTAGATGGAGGCCTTGGCTTCATTATCACAGGTGGCACGATGATGATGAGAAGTTATTTTATTGTTTCCAAACTAGATAAATGCAAGGGTGGTAGCATCATATGATTGAGTGCTACTTGCCAGACAGGGTAGCGAGACAATTCAAGGAGGTGCAAGATGCACCCAACTCAGCCTATAGAGCCATCTTTGCACGACGAGCACCAGAGACTGCCTAGGGGAAACGAATCCAACCCCAGGTAACCATTGATGATTTTTTGAAATAGTTCATGTAGTCATGGGTATACTTTGATGGTCCCCCAGATGCAGGGATGATAGGCTTTATGACGTATATTGGCAGGCCCACGTCCCTGTGAGATTGACATTATTGATAGTACCAGCAGTGGGAAAGGGACGGGTCAGAGGACCTCAGATTGGACAGGTGCCTTAGTAGCCACCTCAACAGCCCTAGGATGGGTAGGATGGACAAGACGGGCATGATGGTCATGTGTCCTTAGTACAACATGTTGGACAGAGGGCCCCACAACAGCCACCACAACAACCTCCACAATAGTCACCACCATGTCCCAATCCATGAGACAGATAGATAGCAACATTGCAGGATCAAGTACAACTATTGATAGGGAAGTTGTAGTAGGTGGCAGCTCAGATATAGTCCTTGACCTAGGAGAGGGATCAATCAAGACAGGAGGTTGCATAGGAGCGTCAAATGAGATAGGATGTAAACCTTGGTTTGGCCCTTGAGATTGGATGCAAAAAATAGCTAGAGGAAACAACATTGCGAGCATAGGGACAAGCCACAATCCCTGCAAAGATGTACGGGTGGGCCATGCAGGAGGCCTCATATTATAGGACTCTATACTACTAATCCTGTCCACAGGAGTGTCAGGAGCTAGATTTCTCCCATATCAGCCAAGTTGTACTGAGCAGGTCTCATGGGGGGCCATCAAGCAGACCGTCAGGGTCACACCATCAGAGACAGGGAAGCCACTGTAGTGACCAACAAAGTGAGGGGAGCTCAGGTCACCGATACTGCTTAGACACTTTTTTTATGTATAGCCTGATTATATGATGTATATACATTCATTGGTTGATTTTTGATTAGCCTCTTGTATATTCCACACCTAATTCCAATTGTATCATGACATTCAAATTTTTTGATATATATATATATATATATATATATGAGATGGCTCTGATTCATATGATGTGATGTTATTTTATCTCATCTTATGTGTTTTGGATGTATGGATGCATATGATATGGATGTATGTAATTAATGATTATGTTATGATGCTTTATGTTTTATGATGTGATGTATCTAATGCTATCAATGTATGATATGAATGCACATGTGATGTATGATGAATTTATTCCTTGTCTGATGATGATTGCAATATTATGTTATGAGATGCTTAGACTAACAAATCTATATTATGTTGATGATAATGCATGTGATATGGATGCAATGTAATGATACTTTTTATTTCTTTTTCAATATTTTTTCCATATGGTATGTGATGATGCAAGATGAATGTATGGATCATGATGATAATGCAAAATGTGATGATTTTGAGATGCTTAGAATAACAAATCTATATTATGTAAACACCTTAAATGATAATGCAATGCTTGGATAAGGTTTCCTATTATGATTACATGTATGGTTATGCAGGATGCTAACAGATTGTGGATACAAGATGGATACAAATAGATTTTGTTTGAATGTCATGATACCATTTTAGTTCGTGGAGAAGATAGAAGAAATAGAGGGATCAACCCTTGATTCCAAGAAGATGCAGAAGTCCAACAAGTCTATGAGTTGTTGAGACTTTATTAGATATGATGATTAGTGATGATGTGTTTCTTATCCAGGGATTGGGGATGTAAAGAGATTAACTTTCCTTATGTTTGATAACACACATAGATACGATGCATCCAGGTATAGACAACTAGGATGGTGTGGTATCTAGTGTGATTGACTTTGACTCAACAAACAGATAGGAGTATCCTTGTTCACACCTAGCATATGAAAAACCTTGTTAGAGTGTACTTCAGACATTTCAAAAATCTCAGACCAAAACACAAAAAGGAAAAACCTCCCAATGTAATAGTCAACAAGATATCCAAAACATCCTCCCTACAAACTGAACAAAATTAGCATGACCAAGGTTATATTACAAGAGTATCCAAAAAAATAAAAATGAAAGATAATGATCAATGCCTCATTCCTTTCTCTCTAAATCTTTTTGATTAGACATCATCGAGAGGTCATTGGAATGAGTGCAATAAGATAAATCAAAAGAAAAGATCAAGTGAACAAACAAGCTAATGTTCTTCATACCTCTAGCCAAGACTAAACTACGGTGATGTCTGATGTTGATGTCCATTATTGGAAAGATGTATCCTAAGACATGATGTTATCAAATAATTTGATACTAAAAGGATGATGGGCTATTGATACCAAGAGTTGACTAACTTGTTTACCTATTGACCTAGACTTACGACCCTGACATTTGAGTTTACACTTTCAGTTTTCTATACTTGTTTCTGATTGCTTTGTCAAAGATTGAAGATAACGATTGATTTATTGTGAGTGGATGTTTATTGTGGGTGAAAGAAAAATGGGATGGATGATTTTGGGTTTTTTGAATGTTTTTGGTATTTTGAAATGTTTTGAGGTTGTTTTGGGATTTTTGAGATGTTTTACAAATGTTTTGATTTTCAAAATTTCCAATATTTTTGTGTTTTCTGAGATTTTGACCTAGAACCTAACCTAAGGACCTATCCTAGGGGCCTCGGGTGCTGATCAAAGATTAGCCTTGCCTACTATTAGAGCTAAGAAGTTCACCTTCATTTCTACTGACCTCCATTACCCTACTCACATCTCACCCACATCAAAAGATGTATTGCCTTTGGTTATACATTATGTTTAACATGAAATGCAAATATTTTTCTGACAAGATCCATAAAATCATTCATTTCACTTAACCGTTAGAACCACCTTTTGTAAATATGTTCATTTGTTCCTTTAGATAATTCCTTTTTATGTAAACATCACCTTCCCCTAGGATCAAACTTAATTTTTGGGTCTAACTAACACTGAAAGACCTATATAAGCTCAAATAATCACCAATAAACCAATCTATGCCCATTACCATAATCCTGCAACAATAAGATGAAACCCGAGTGGGTTGGCGGTGCCTAACTCATAAAATAAAAACATGAAACTATCATATCGTAAAGGAGTCAAGTAGCATACACGGTCAAATAGTACACACCTCTACCCTATGATAAGGAGGTTTAAGTAGGGTAGTAGGAAAGTAAGCATTAAGTAGACAAAGACACCATAGTACCGCATGATGTAAATAATGTAGCGGCGGCATAGCGATATGTATCCTACGACCATGAAGACTAAACATGACATAGAAGGTATAAAATATGGTACTGCCATACCACACCAAGTAAGATATGTGACAACATTAGTGCGTTAAGACTTGTCGTGACATCATTATAGATTACGGTAATAAATATATGAGATCACATCAATCACCTTGACATGTGTATCCAATGGTGCATAATCAAATTCAAGGTATAAGCCTATTGTGAAAATATTTGGCAAGAGGTTGGTTTTAATGTTGATATGACTGAATTCAAACACCATTAAAAACAAGAGCTTCGCTCAGCTGTTGCACTCATTTGAAAAATGTTGTCGTGAAGGGAGCTAGGGATGTTGACAACTCAAGGGAAAACAACTGAGAGGGGGATGAATCAGTTGTCACTGAATCATAAACTTACTCAACTTATTAACCTTAATTTCAGATTTGATCATTAATCATGAAAGCATAAATGAACACATCAAAAGCACACATAATAGCAAGATTTTTACGTGGAAACCCTATTAGGGGAAAAAACATGGTGGAGGTCAATCCACAAGATTATACCCTATTAAAATTATAAGGAAATATGAATGGGGCTTGCACATGCATTTAGGCACACTACCTAGAGCTCACTACTCAAATACGACAAGGCTTACTACCCAAGGAAGACACACTGTCTGACAGAAAGATTTGGATTAAAACCATCTGGATTTGAACTGAGAAAATAGCATTTGCTAATGCCTGGTTACAGTTTCGGTTAAGCACATAAACACTTATTCACTCTTCTTCACTCTCTGCTTTTCCTTCAAATGATCTGATCTTTTTTCGCACACAAGACTCTTACACTTCACATTCACACTTCAAACAATCACTCTTATATAT
>VDFB02353998.1:0-31260 GCA_007258455.2 Sequoia sempervirens
TTTAAGAACATGATTTGTGCCATCAACTCTGAATTTCATCTCTATGTCATGCAAATTAAGTGTGAACTCTCCTATCCCATGAAGCCACTTCATGCCGAGAACTATATCTGTTCCTCCCATGTTCACAACATAAAAATCTGCCTTAAACTCAAAATTGTTGAGTTTCAATGGCAAATCAGGAATCATCCTCTCGCAGTTGAGAGTGTATCCATCTGCAACCTTCACTCGAATGCCTTCAAACTGCTGAGTTTGAATTCCCCTTTTCTCCACTAACTGTGAATCAATAAAGTTGTGGGTTGCACCTGTGTCCAAAAGAGATATGACTCTTTGACCCGCTAAAATCCCACGGAGCCTGAAAGATCCCTCTCTCTGCATGCTGGACATATGAGCCTCCTGCAGCTCACTCTCTACCTCAATCTCTGCCTCGTTTTCTAATTTTTCTTCATCTGTGTCATAGATAGCAGCTTGCTGATCAAAAAAATCAGTCAACGTTTCTCCCTCATAAAACCATTCTATGTGCATGTTTTGCCCTTTAGGCTTGAGAGGACAGTCATGATTGAAGTCATATGGGCCCTTACAGTAAAAGCAGAGCTTCCTCCTACGCAGATCATTCATTGTTTCCCGATCCAATGGTGCTGCAAATTTTTTCTTTTGATCAGCATTATCAACCTTCTTTGGATCAGATTTATTGTTTGTGTATGAGGTTGATGGTTTCGAGCCAAATGGCTTACGAGGAGTAGTAAGCTCCATACTGCGAGCTTTCCTCATGGCCTCCTGTAAAGTAGGTGGATCAAATGCTTTTATCCAACCTTTCATGGGCTCGAAAAGACCCTCAATGAACAATATGATCAGCCTTCTCTCTGAGATTCCTGTCACCATCACGGATAGTCTTTGAAACTCTCCAATGTATGATTCCAAGCTACCCAACCGTTTCAGTTGTGCCAAATCTCTGAAGAATAGTTCGGCATCACGCTTGTCAAACCTCTCTACCATTCTATCAGTGAACTCCTGGTATGAGGTAATCCGGTCATGGTGAAGAGTAGCCATGCCATGAATCCACCAGTCATGTGCCACACCATCAAGGTGAAGTGCGGCAAATCTAATGGCATCTTCCTCTGGCATAGGACGTAATGTCAGGAATGTATCCAACTTACTCACCCAGGCATGTGTTGTAACTCTACCACTGCCATCATAGTTTGCTAAGGTAAGTTTATTGGTAGCCTGTCTAAGATCATTATGCTTGTATCTAGGCCTCCTTTCATTCCAGTTTTGGTGTGTTCTCTTTTCTGGCTCATGAAACAATTGAAGTTAAGGTGATCCTTAACTCTCAGAGGGAATGCATCCCATTCATCATGCATAACCATGATGTTATCTGCAAAGTTTATCTCACCACCCTGTTCAACATCCTCCTCTACATCAGCATCATTTTTGATAAAAGTAGGACATGTAGCTCTCTCAAAGGTGCGTGCTGGAGCAATAATTCTGTGAGGTTCTCTATGAATACTGCCTTCCTAATCTCGATCCTGATTCTGACCTCTATGAAGTGTCAAATTCTGAACATTTGTGCTTAGCTACTTGAGGATATTCGCCACTTGTTCTTGGCCTGCCACCATGCCCCTGAGTACATCTCTAGCTTCTCTGTCCTCTTCATTAAGAGGATTCCTGTGAGAACCTTCAGCTTCCCTGTCAGCCATGTTATCAAAGTCCAATTCTTCTTCCTGTTCGTCAAACGGAAATGCTGAAAAAGGTTCAAAAGTACTTCTCTGCAAACTAGGACCCCTGCATGAGTAGTACCTGTCAAACCTATTCTGATGAGGCCACATAAAGACTGCTAACCCTGCAGGCTAGCAGGATTAGAGCTCTGATACCACTGTGATGAGCCCTGCTGGCTCTCAACTCAAAACCCAATATTTCTTAAGTCTTAATGTGTTTTTTTTAGTTTTTTAAGAGAAAGTTTGTAGACAGAAGAGAAGGGGCACATCATATAAAAGCTCACAAATTGAGAAACTGAGCTAATTTCTACAGAATGAAAATGCAGAAGGTATTATTTAACAATGACAAATAGATCACAAGTGCTAAACATACTAGAATGTTTCTAGATTATTTATTTAAAGAAATAAGCCAACTCGCCAGCCAAGAATGGTGAAATCTGACAAATATGGACGCCTAGCCTCCAGATCTGAGTTCTCCCTCCTCAAAACAGGTTACAAGTTCTTGAGAAAGTTGGACGCCAAAGATGGAAGACAAATAGGAGCCAAAAGAAAGGTGTTTCAGCTAATTACTTCACACGCCTTCCCAAAAAGGCACATTTCCCCATGCAAAAGTACAGCCCAATATAGAATGCTGAAGATCCAAGCTGGAAGCTATTGAATGTGCTGAAGAAGACGCCTCAATGTAGAAACCCCCTTCCTTATTGCAGACAAGTATAAACTGGATGATAAAACCCTGTTTGAAGCATGTAGAACTTCTGAATGAAGCTCTCTCAATTGCACTAATTCGACTGATTTTTCACAATCTCAGAAATGCTCAACATCGAAGAGTTATCGTTCTCCAATGGAAAAGTTGCACAAACCCTGATCATAGAGGAAAGCATAGAGAAAACCTCAAAGGCAAAGTTGAAATATTCAAGAAGTCAATTTCTCATTGCCAAAATGCCTTATATGCAAAAAAGGCACGACTTTCAAGAAAGATACGCCCTTTTCAAGATTTAAATCTTTTAAAATACATTTAAGTCATTTTTCAATAGTCTTGACTTAAATACTTGGGCGCCACTTTTATATTATAAGTGATTTAAATATTAAATCACCTTTATGAAATATTTAAGTGATATAAAATATATAAAGTCAATTTGACTTTATAATAAAGCATTAAGTTAATTAATTAACTCAAATCACTTAAAAATCCATAACTCTCTCAAAACTCCAAATATTCCTGTGCCGTCAGAAGCTGTCAACTCCTCAACTGCTAACGCCTGCTGTGAACCAATCACTGAGCTCTGAAAAGGAGAACGATCAACTCCTCCAGAAAACACCATTGACCCTCTAACCAATCTAGCTAGCCCACAAGGGTCCAAGAAAAGAGCTAACACACTATTCCTGAGAATTGACTGGAGCGGGGACATCACACCAACTGTCCCTAAGATGGTCTAAGGATGTCATAGCTGTCCTTGGTAGTCCCCAGGGATGGCTAGTCGTCCCCTCTATAGCTCATAGCCATCCCTGAGTTTTTGACATATCGAATTTAATAAACATCCCTCTATTACCATAATTTTGCATTGAGGGAATTAACTCTTGAGCTAGAACAATGCCATCCAGTATCTGTCTGCCTTCAACAATATCAGAGGTGTGCTTTGGAAAACCTTTTCTAAGGCAAGCGTTGTAGACAATCTTGGACGAAGAGGTCAGAAGGTTGATGCAAGTACTTGAAGATTCAGAGGGAGGCTACTATACCTGAAGAAGATGGATCTTGGTCTTATGCACTACTTTTTTGGCTTAGAAGTATGGCAAAAGCCTGATGAGATGATTCTAAGTCAAAGGAAGTATACTAATGATATTTTGAAGAGATTTGGTATGGTGGACTGCAAATCCATGTCTACGCCTATGGAGACCAACTTGCATAAATTGAAAGAGGCTGCAACTACTTCAAGATCTAATGGATCCCACAATGTACAGGCAGTTGATTGGATCGTTGATGTATCTAGTCCGGATATTTTATATGCAGTGAGTGCACTTTGTCAGTTCATGTGTGAACCAAGGAAAATACATCTAGTTGCAGCGAAGCATATCCTGAGATACTTGCGTGGCATAGTTGGATATGGCTTGAGATATTCGTCAGGTGTGGACTTGGAGCTGCATGGTTATACTGATTTTGATTGGGCAGGGTGTGTTATTGATCGGAAGAGCACCTCTGGATGTTGCTTCAGTTTGGAATCTGCTATGATTTCTTGGTGCAATAGGAAGCAGTCATCTGTAGCATTAAGTACAATAGAGGCAGAGTATATTGCAGCTTGTGTGGCAGCTCGGAAGCAGTGTGGCTTCGGAAGCTCCTTGCAGGATTGTTTGGACAATTGTTGGAGCTACTGTCATTCATTGTGATAATCAAAGCTGTGTGGAGCTTTCTGTCAATCCAGTGTTTCATGACAGAACTAAACATGTTGAGATCAAATACCACTATATTTGAGATATGGTATTGAGGAAAGTGATCCAGTTGAAGTATATTAGCACTGATGAGCAGACGACAAATATTCTCACCAAGCCTCTCTCTAGGATAAAGTTTGTGTACTTTCAAGATAAGCTTGGTATGGTGGAGAACACAGCCCTAGCCGAGAAGGAGTAAGTATTAGTGATCCTCTTTAATGCATTTCTCTTTGAGAGAGATTTGAGATGTAAGCCCTTGTTTAATGCATTTTTCTTTTGAGATTTGAGGTGAAAGCCCTTGTTTCCACCCTTTGGGAGAGCCATGGTGGATGTCATGTGTGTGACTCCATGACAACATCACGTGAGAGAGTCCGTGATGATTTTCTTGTACTTGTGTTTTCACCCTCTAGGAGAGCCATGGTGAAAGTCATGTTGAGGTGACATCACACAAGTGATGAACACTTGTATATACCATACATGGTTGTAGCCATTGTGGTAGATATCACGATGAGGTGATATCTGATATCGCGATGAGGTGATATCTATCCCTTCCACATATGGTTGTAGCCATTGTGGTTGACATCATGATGAGGTGATGTGTCTTGTGCAACAGGAAGTATTCCTCCCTAGCTGAGAGGGAGTGTTGATGTAATTGCAGTTTCGGGCTTTATCTTATTTATATGTGATTATTCAATTTAAAGAGGCGCTTCATATGGCAACTTTGTAATTATCTTCTTGGCCAACCTTCTTTGTAAATTGTATTTATTAAATTGAAATTATATTTTTATGATGGCTGACCTTGCATGAAAAGGTGCGAACTCTCTCCTTCAAGTTGTATAAATACCACTCCATTTGTGCATTAATCAAGTTCGAGCATTTATTCTTTTCCAAGTGCGAATTCTTCAAGGGCAGATCAATCAAGTGCAGATTGCGAAATATCAAGAGCAAATAGCGAATTTCTTAAGGGCAGATCTGAGTTTCAAGGAAGTGCTGATTACTTGTTACCATTGCATCTTGTGAAGGTGCTGTATATCGGCCTTGAGATTGGCCTCATTGTAAAGAGACTTGTTGCCATTATTGATATATAATAGAGAGATATTTGTTGCTGGGTTTTTCCCCTCAAGAGGAAGGTTTTTCCAGGCTATCTGCTGTGTTATTGTGTTTGATTTTGAATTAATTTTCTGTGCATTAAATCTGATCATAAAACCAACAAAGGGAAACAATTTTATGAAGAAGTTTTAAGCTGCTCCACAATCACTATTGTGATTATTTTATATATAATGTTGCATAAAGAAATAGGCCTGTAATTAGAAATAAGAGTGTGACTCAATGCTTTAAGCACTCTCTTATTTCCATGGAAACCCGAGGATGCGTCCCCAACACTTTTTGATGCGTCCCTATTTTCAAGATGTCCTGGGGACGGGGGGATGCATCGGGGACGTCCCTAGGCCATCTCCAAAATTTTCTAAAATATTGGAAATGTCTCGAAAACTCAGGGATGGCGATGAGCTATAGAGGGGATGACTAGCCATCCCTGGGGACTATCGGGGACAGCTATGACGTCCCTAGACCGTCTTGGGGACAGTCGGCCAGCCCCCTTTTTCCAATACAATTTAAAAAATTTAAAAAACAGTGTTCATGAAAGAATGAAAGAAAAGTTAGAGCAAATAAGTGAGTTAACAGACATAGCTCTATGATATTGTATACTTGTATTTAAAAGACATAGCTCCCATTGTGAATGTTTCTTCTGTGTTTTAAGACTTCTCATAATTCCATTCTCCTCGAGTCATGCTAGAATTCCATCAAAGAGATCACTTCAACTATGTTTTCATTTTTGACTAAAATTTAGTAGTGGGCAGGCGATGGCCTCCACCACATCTTCTCAGTGTAACATACACCCCTTTATATTTTTTTTGAAATTCCCTGTTTGCTGGTTGCTTGTTTAATGATGTGTTTGTTTCGGTTTTCAATGCATTTTTAGATGAACATAATATAAAGATAATAGTGCAATGAATAGGTGTTTCAAATAACTAAACCCTTTCAACATAGATTGAAACAAACAACTTAAATATTCATTTTCTGTTTTATATCAGAATATTACAATGCTTAATCAGACCTGGAAATAATGGCTTTCAGTCCCGACAGGAGCCCTTTTAGTAGCAAGAAGAGGCTATTTGACAGTCACGAGCAACACCCTAGCAAATGGTCTTCAAACTCCTTGTTCCTCCAATGCCTAGGCCACCATTTCCACCTCCCAAAGTCTCACCAACAAAAATCAAACGCGTGCTGGTCTGAACTGCAATTTTATGCAGCAAGAGGGCGCCTCTCCTTCTAGGTTCGATCTGCTCTAGTAACTTAAGGACTCAACCAAAAATCACAATGCTGTGTTTGAAACGATTGGCTGGAGAAGACTCTTCTAATGCTCAAATACCCATTTCGATTCAACAAACCATTTTAGAGCTGTGAGCATAAACATGAAATCTTGTCCAGAAGTGCAATGCCCAGAAAATGCAAATAAACACACCAAAATCTTCACAAAACACTCCAAAACTGAAAACTAGCAAGCCACACCAAAAAACTCTTCAAAATACTGATAAATCTTCATTTTAAATCACCCAAGTCGAACTCTGTGAAGCACTGTATGATCCCTGCTGTAGAATCACTCTCTATCTGATTAGGGAGGATATTTCACCACTGAAACCAGCCCAAGTGAAGAGGGTTTCGTCCTCAGTTTGTAGCCCAAGCACTCTGGAAGAAATCCAGCAGCATTATGTTATGTTGTCAAAGCCAAGATGTGAAAATGAGAGCCAAACTCAGAATATAAAGAGCTAGGGCGATGGACTTGAAAGTTTTCTCCAATTTCTTCTAAAACCCACACCCATCTTCATTTTGAAATATTTAACATTTAAAAAAGTCTTTTACTTTCTCCTTTAGGCGTCCATCTCAAGAAGCAAATATAATATCAATTTATCTTTTAAAAACAACTTTAAGTTGCTTCACTAGGCTCAAGGTACTTTTTGAACGACCACTTTTACCCCTTAGCTTAATTTTATAATATATCTTTATAAATGACTTAAGTGGTCGAATTAAGCAAATAACCAATATTTCAACCTTAGGCTCTTCGAAAATAAGCCGAGTTATAATATTGCTGCGAGTACAATGGCTTGGGACCAACTCCAAAGATGACTTACTATAAATAGCACTGGTATAAATAGTAAGTATATACCAAATGCCAAAATTGAGCAAAACTGAAGACCTCTGAAGAACACCGTGACCAACTAAAGATAGCAACATCATGACCGACCACTGCTAAAAATAGAGACCCCTCAGAAACCCCCAAATTGAGCTGCTAAAAATAACACTTACTATAAATAGCATACTGCTAAAAATAGTAAGTGACTCCAAATGCATTTTAAGCACAAATTGGGCAGCCGTCGCAACTTACTAAAAATAGTAAGTCTGAAAAAGGTTGTTAGATGCAGATGCATGTCATACCATTGTGAAGCTCTCTGAAAACCCAGAAAGAATCCATAAACCAATCGTGCATGCAAACTCCTGATTGAAATGCATGTCGCATCCTTCTGAAGCTCTCTGAAAACCTAGAAGGAATCCATAAACCAAACTACAAAACTCCAACTTGCAAACCCTTGAATCCACAACAAAAGCCTCCAAACAGCTGGAAACCCTAATTTTGCATCTGGCTGGCCTACGGGCGTCTAGGAATGGGCTAATAGTCATTGGAAAGTGTAGTGCTAAA
This sequence comes from Sequoia sempervirens, assembly GCA_007258455.2. NCBI lineage: Eukaryota > Viridiplantae > Streptophyta > Pinopsida > Cupressales > Cupressaceae > Sequoia > Sequoia sempervirens. The sequence goes on from VDFB02353998.1 coordinate 7,894, forward strand.
AATGGGGACATTACACTCAGCCTTCTTGCAAGGAAGTAGTAAAGGGGAAAGCCCTTAGTCTCAACACGCATGAGCTGTAAAAAAATTGTGATCAGAATGCAAGGAAAATTGTAGTCAAGGCCAAGCCAAACTTGTTGCCCAAAATGAACGATAGGATGTTATGAGAGTATGAATAATCCCTTAAGATACACCATCTAGGAGAGGTGGTTTGAACAGGAGATATGTTACCTAAAAGGAAGAGCATTGATTTGCAGATTGATGAGATGCTACCCAATTCCAATGTCCTTGAGGATATAGGTCTATGAGAAGCCAACTAGCACTACAAACATCCTAATCCAAGGAAAACTTGATTTCTAAACAAAGATGGACTTTATATTGAGTAATGACCTCTATGCTTAATCCAACAAAATCAAATTATGTGGAAATGAATGGGAAAAACTATTGGACTATAAAAATAATAAAATATCTCTTTCAAATGTAGGATTTGCCACCAGCTTGGAAACTTGGCTGGTGTATGCTTTGCTTACATCCAAATTAGTTAACAGAGGAAAATAAGGACTAGCCAACAATTGACTGGTGCTTTAAAATGCTACAGCTATGGTTTAATTGTAAAACTCATAAAATATACAAAAGGTATCAAATCAATCAACCAAAGTTTACCACAAAAAGAAACCTCTCAAAAGAAAACTAGTGAGCTTTGAAATGTTACAGTCTTTTGATGCAGATCATTAGTTAGATAGTCAAAAGGAAATTGTAGAGAAAGTAGAGAAAAATCTAGAACAAGCCTCTACGAATTTGGTTATGAAGGAAATGCCATCAAAGATACATGTCAACCAGGTAGCAGTTTGGGACAAAACCCCTTTAAGATGAACATATTGCCAGTTGCACTCTATTTATGATGCTTGAAATAAAAAAACTGTAATGTGTGTTGGAAAACTTAGGAATTGTTATAAGCTGGCCTGTTCATGTATGAAAAATCCTAAAAATTTCATAAGCTAAAATAATGCGTTTCAATGAGTTTTACTTAATAGAAAATCATGTTTACTTCTTGGGTGGACATTTGGCACATAGATTTTTGGATTCTTGGGAAAATAGTCTGATTTTCTAAGTTAAAGACATACAATTTCTTGTAAATAAAGATGTAAAGGAAATATTATTATTGAATAAGAAATTTAGTGTTGTAGCTTCACTTATGTTCTGACTTTTCTTTCATTCCTCTTGTCAAATGTTATGTCTTAAGGTTATATAACATATATATGAATGCTTTGTCAATGTTATCATATGAATATTTAAAATTTCCCTATATAGTTTGAACTTTCCCTTTTTTATATAGTTGTCCCCTTTGCTATCCCCTGTCATTCCCAAAAATGACATTGAAAAATCGTGGACCTTGAAATGCGTCCCGCTGTCCCCTGCTATAATGTCCCGTTTTGGGATATTCCTAAATTTATGCCTGCAAAACAGTAATAATCACTAAAAACTGATATTAGTAATAACAAGTATAAACTTTATGGTTATATTCAAATTAACACATAAAATAATAATATTGAGAGCAATACCTTATAGCTAAAGCATCATAATAGTTAGATCTATAGTTCATAGCATCATTAACATTTGGATTCAAAATAGATTGACAAAGGAATCTACTTTTTTAATTGGTATTAAAATATCATTATGCGATATATATATACATAATATATATATAGTTATTACTAATTTATATTTTAAGACTTACTTCCAAATAAATTCTTCCTAAAACAATATTTGTTTCGAATAGATCTCTTTATTCCAATTTCTTATTTTCCTTTTCCTTTCCAATCCACTTCCTTGATGCCTTTCACAAAATGATTCCACCTCCCTATATATCCTTCATGGTGGGGTGAATACTCACAACTGTTATCATCATTGCACCCCTTACAAGGGATGCACCCCTCTTTAATCCAAGCGTTGCCTTTGTTTGACTTCCTTAATTATTGTCAATGCAATGATTGCTGCTTTTAGTAGTTAATTAAAGTCTTCTATACATTAGCACCACCTTATGTCATTCATATGGAATCGCTGCATTTAATATTTTCCTTAGTAAATTCCATTGAACCTTATGAAATCTCCCTGGGTCAGTGATTATTTTTAATTCTTGTGCAGGCTGCGATCTGGGGGCATTACACCTGCCATCCCCATCTCGGAAGCATACATTGGGAGGTTTTAGATCAAAGGGGTGATGGGAATATTGTTGTTACCTTTCCTTGTAGTCATCTTATGAGTCCATTTGTGCTCATACAAGTGGATTGGAGAGAGATCTTGAGCAAAATTTGGCACATTATTGAGTTGGTGACATTTGAGAGGACATTTCCAACCAATAGCACGGTTAGAGATGTCATTTTGGCTAAGGATTTTCAGTTTTCCAGCAGTTGCTCTTCTTCTTGGGTGCTAATTTTTCAAAAATCAGACCACAAATTGACCTTTTCAGACTTGGAAGGCTGCAAGCTTGCACGTTTTCAGTCCATTCAACCTCTTAGTAGGATTGAATTGTGGCGTCTATTTACTCACGAGAATGAATTCCAATGTACTATGAGAGTAAATGGAAATAACTTATAGAACATATCGTACGTACTAGAAGATAATGCACAAAATAATCATACTTGTCTTTATTGATAGAATGTATGCCAGTACAATCCTAACATTAATAATCATAGCAATAGTAACTCTTGACTACATGACTTGAATACATATAGTATGCAGGCGTTGGTTGAAGGACCAACCGTCACATCCTTTCATTACACTAATTATTTTGTTAGAAGCTTAATTCTTGAGACAACTAACTAACATGACAAGTACAACAAGTACATGAAACATTAACACATTAACACTAACTAAAGTCTTATTTATTACTCACGACCGACTAAGTACACTTTCGGCCGGTTACATCATCCCCCCCACAAAGTAGTCATCTTCTAGACAATTGAAAACCAAAAACTGGGGTACAAAAAGGGAATTAAGAAAAACTACGGTACAAAAAGGGAATTAAGAGGAGGGAGGGTGAGAGGGCACCCGTGGATGTATTGAAGAGGAGGGAGTCGTGGTCGATTGCTGTTGCTAGAGGTGCTGGAGCTTTTGATTGGTTGCCTTTTGCCGCTCCTGTGCTAATTTCACCATATTTATTGCCTCTGTGAGTTTGGCTTGCGTTGCTGCCAACTCGTCCCTCGTGCTCACCAAGTCTTTGTCTTTTCCATTTAATTGAATCTCCCTCTCCATTGCCAGATGCTGTGCCTTTGCCAGTTGTGTGTCCCTCTCAACCAGCTGTCTATCTTTCTCACTCAAAACCTCATCCTTCTCGGCCAACGTCCGCACTTGTTCGGACAATTGCCCCTAGATTCTCTGTGGTAGTCACTTGAGCCAATTGCTCCTGTGACTTGCGGATTTGCTTTGCTAGCTCTGTGCAGCTCTGAGCTGCTTGTGTTAGGGCCTTGTCTCTCGCCTTTGTGGCCTCATCAATGGCCAATGCCTGTCGGCGCACCATAAGATGTCTCAAATTCTCAATAGCACTGCTCCATGCCATGGAGAGCTATCAATATGTAATGTCCCTTTTCAAGCCTCATTACTGCCGTTAGCCTTTTCTTTGGGAACAACCAACTAGTCTGGTTAAAATTAGGGACCCTAATTTTGAGGAGGTCATTGTTCTGGAGATGATGATAGTTTTAATGGCGGATTCCTTCCGGGTTTTCAGAGGGCTTCGCGATTGGTATTTTCGTCCACATTCGAGTACTTTTTGGAATTTACTATTTTTAGTAAATTCTATTTTTGGCGGCTTGTCAGATGATGTTCAGCTTCGGTTGACTTCCGATTCCGGTGGTAGGTGTTTGACTGAGTTTTGGCTTGCATCTCCGGAGGGATAAGCTAAGTTACATTAAAAGGCACATTTAAATATTATATTTTAATGTTGACCTTGGGCCTAGACTTAATAACTTAATGTTGTGTTTAAAAGGTGGGTCCTTGAGGGTGGCGCCCTCATTGAGAAATGATTTAATATTTCCTAAGTCAAAACAAAGGTTTGAGGGGCGCTTATTTCAAAAAAGATGATATTTAATTAAAATATCAATTCTTAATGCCTTGAAGAGAAAGTACGCCTTCTTGAGGAGATGAAGGATTTGACCTAAAAGAAGATTTTAGGGTTTCGTGAAGTCAAACGAAACTTATAAAAAGAGGGCTTGTGCATCAGTTTTGGTTATCTTGGAAAATACACCGTTATGCTGCCGGATTGATTCTGGATTGCTTCGAGGGATGAAGACCTCCTAGTTGGGCATCTCTTCTCGTTTGTAAGACAACGACTAGTGATGAATTTAGTCTAGTTGTGAATTCATTGTATTCCGTGCATTGTAATCTGCATTAGTATTGTTAGTTTCAGATCTTGCATGTTAGAGGTTTTCTGTTTTTGCACTTTAGCTACAGCAGACCTAGTATTTCATTCATATTTCCAAAAAGACAAAAATATACATTGTGGGTATTGGCTATTTATCTTCCCTTGGTCTAGGCGCCATTGAGTGTCCATTTGTAGATTTTTCATTGTAGAATCTGATTTTATAAAGCAAATCGTACTTTTCTGCTGTAGCCGTACTTTTCAGTACATTGGAATTCGTGTATAAAAAACAGTGGCATCTCCGGTCTGTTTTATGATCTGTTCTTGAGCGCCCCTATTTCAATTGAGCTTGGCAATTGGTATTTATCAATTTGGAGGAGTATATAGAAAGATTCGAGCATTTCATGGTTTCCTATGATGCTGTTAATACATTGAAAAGTGCAGGACTGTCACAGCAGATTGGATAAATCTGCATATCGTTTATTGTTGGGTGTTGCTAGTCCTCTCGAGCCACGTGAAGACATCAAGGAAGATTACCTAAGCTGGAAGAATAAGGTTGGATCTTTAATCTGCTAGTTCTGTGATCTTTACCTTCCGCATTAAGTTTTGAATCTTGTGTAATTCCCTTATAAGCTGATTTTTATTGATAGCAAGATCTCATTTCTTAAATTGTAAGCTGGCAGTAGTACTGACCGCATTATAGATCTTTTGCTTTATCAGATTGTATTAGTCTTTTACTTCCAGCAGTAGTTTGAAATTGTAAACTCCGCCCTATGGTCGCTACTTTCCCGTCTTGGGTCAGCAAGCACATCCTGGGTGTAGAGTAGTTTCAGTATTCAGCATTTCCTTAAGTTTGCTTTCAGTATTAGTTGGAAATTGTATAACTCCGCCCTATGGTAGCTACTTTCCCTTCGGGGTGAGCAAGCACATTCTGGGTGTTGAGTAGTTTCGTTATTCAGCATTTCATTTCAAGCTTTGCTTTCTGTAGTCACTCCGTCATATGGTCGCCCCTCACTCCACCTTGGATTGGGTAGCACATACTTGACGTTGAGTTCCCTTCTGTATCTTGAATTTAATCTTCTGCACGTTTCGGTTTATCCATCTAACCTTAACGGGTGCACTTGCTTGAATGTTGTAATCTGTTATTTGAAAACGAAAAAATTTGGCTCGGTATATTTCAGTGGTATCAGAGCCACGTATCCTGCCATCCTGTGAAATCAGCCTTCTATGAGTGACAGAGAACAGAGGTATTTGGCAAGAGTATACAAGAGAGGTACAGTTCAGACACAGTTGCATCAAGCCCCAGAAGGTCACACAGCTTCCGAGGTTTTGAGGGCTAATTGGGAGCCTTCACAAGAAACAGAAATGGGGGATAATGAAAGAAGTTCTGGCAACAGAGGTGACAGTGGGAAGGGTATAGACAATTCAGCCAATTTGGGTCAAGGACTCGATAAGAAGATGGATGCCATGATGGATATGTTTTCTCTCCTGTTGGGGAGATTGGGTCCCAATATTCCACAACACAACACAGGGCATACCGGGGAGCACAGTGCTTCCAACCCGCACAATGGTCATGTTGCCCAACCTGCAGTGAGCAACACTTACATTTCTGCTAGACCATTCAAACCCACGTTTTTGACACCAGCACTCCCACAGCCTGATCCTGAAGAAAATGTTTCATCCTTGGAGAGGGTGAGGATAGGCCGAACAGAGTATGACACCCTTCCTGATGAAGTAAAACTTGACATGTCCTTCAATGATTACATGGAGTATAGAAGGAAGGATAGAGGCCAAGGGAGAAACTATGATCAAAGAAGAACCCCAGCACAAGGAGATTGGAATCAAGCTCTCAACAAGGTTACGCTTGCCCATTTTGATGGAAGCGATAATAATTCTGCTCGAGCCTGGTTACAAAAACTAGACAACTATTTGGCACTTAGGCCAATGGCTGAAGAAGAAGCGATTAGATTCGCTACGCTACACCTAGATGGGGTGGCGCATGAATGGTGGTACCATGGCCTAGTCACCTTAGGTCATGGGTCTATCACTAGATACGATGAGTTCTCCAATAGATTCATTGAGAGGTTCGAGAAGAAGGACCCAGAAGTGCACTTTAGGGAGTTGGCGCAGTTGAGACAATATGGCACTGTGGATGCCTACATAGCGGAGTTTCAAAGACTGTCAGTTATGGTCACTGGAATCACAGAGAGAAGATTAGTAATTCTATTCACTGAAGGATTGATGGAGCCAATCAAGGGTTGGATCAAAGCTTTTGATCCACCGTCCCTACAAGAAGCAATGAAAAAAGCTAGAAACATGGAGTGGGCTGCTCCCAAAGCTAAGTTCCATTCCAAACCAGCTTTTCACAAAGGAGATAGAGGGAAAAAATTTCATCAGAAGCCTCATCATAAGGAGTTTAAACCACAGAAACCTCATGGCTCAAGATTGGATCCAGAGACTATCAATGAACTCCGAAGGAAGGGGTTATGTTTGCGTTGTTGGGAAAAATGGTCCCAAGATCATGTGTGCCCAAAGGGTGCTAAAATTCATCAAATTGAGTTCTATACAGCTGATGAAAGCAATTCTGATTTTTCTGATCAGCAAGCTGACTTTGAGGACAGCGATGAAGAAAATACTCCAGAAGAGTCTGAAGGTGAAAAAGAAAGTGGTGGTACATTAGCTCAACTTTCGAGCTTCCAAAAGAATGAGTCCTTTAAAGTTCGTGGGATGATCAAAGGGCAACGTATTGTTGCTTTAATTGACACTGGTGCAACACATAACTTCATAGACGAAGTTGTGGTGGCAAAGAAAGGATTGCAAACAGAAGACTTTGAAGGGTTCAGAGTTATGGTTGCGGATGGGTTTCACATCTCATGCACCAAGAGGATTCCGAACATGTCAATGCAATTGGGCAATTACGAAGTCAAGGATGACTTCTATGTGGTCAATATTGGAGATACAGATGCTGTCCTTGGCATCCAATGGCTGCGATCTCTTGGAGAGATCTCCCTAAATCTGCAAACTATGGAGTTGAAGTTTCAATCCGAAGGGAAGAAGGTGGTGTTGAGAGGAATGTCAAATGGTGGCCCTCGGATTGTATCATTCAAGAGGATGGCGAAGTTGATACGTCATGATCAAGTGGAGTGGGCTGCTGAGTGCATGATTCTTCCAGCGAGTCCAGTTGAAACTAAAGTAGAGCATCCTCCTGATATCCAATCTTTACTCACCAAAAAGAGTAAAGTGTTCGCTGATTTACCACCTGGACCTCCTCCTGATCGAGGTTCAGAACACATCATAGAGCTCAAGGAAGGAGCTAAGCCGGTGATCACAACTCCATATCGGTATCCGAAGAGGCAAAAGGATGAGATCGAGAAGAACATCCGAGAACTTTTGGAGATGGGTTTCATACGCCCAAGCAAGAGCCCCTTTGCATCTGCAGTGGTTCTTGTGAAAAAGAAGGATGGTACCATGCGCATGTGCGTGGACTATCGTGCTTTGAACCAAAGCACCATCAAGAATAGATACCCCATTCCCAGAATAGATGAGCTCATTGATGAGCTACATGGGGCTAAGTTCTTTTCGAAGATTGATCTGAGGTCGGGTTACCATCAGATACGAATGAGGGGGTCAGATGTGGAAAAAACAGCTTTCAGATGTCACTATGGCCATTTTGAATTCTTAGTCATGCCATTTGGGTTGACTAACGCTCCGGCAACCTTTCAGTCTTGCATGAACCGGGTCTTCCAGAATCAGTTACGAAGGTTTGTGCTAATATTTTTTGATGACATTCTGATCTACAGCAAGACGTGGGAGGATCACCTCAAGCACTTGGAGGAAGTGCTCAGTATCATGGAATCTGAGAGCTTGTTTGCTAAAGCTTCCAAATGTGAATTTGGAATGGTGGAGTTACTGTACCTTGGCCACATAATCAGTGCTGAGGGAGTAAAGGTGGATCCGGAAAAAATCAAAGCAGTAGTTGATTGGCCACCTCCTGAGAGCTTGACTCAGTTGAAGGGTTTTCTGGGTCTGTGTGGTTTTTATCGGAGATTCGTAAAGGGGTATTCTCAGAATGCGGCTCCCCTTACTGATCTCACCAAAAAGGGAGCCTTTGTTTGGTCAGAAAAGGCTCAAGTTGTTTTTGACAAATTTAAGAAGATCATGAGCTCGTGCCCAGTTTTGGCTATCCCTGATTTCTCCAAGCCATTCGAGCTGCAGTGTGATGCATCGGGTGAAGGAGTTGGTGCTGTCCTGATGCAAGACAAACACCCTATTGTGTTTGAAAGCCGAAAATTAAGGGGTGTGGAAAGGTCATATTCAATTTATGACAAAGAAATGCTTGCCATTATGCATGCATTAGCCAAGTTCCGACAGTACTTGGTGGGGAATAAGTTCGTGGTTAAAACAGACCACAATAGCCTCAAGCATTTTATGCACCAGAAGGATTTAAATGAGAGGCAACAGAAATGGGTGAGTAAGCTTCAAGCTTACGACTTTGACATTGAATATGTCAAAGGGAAAAATAATGTCGTGGCCGATGCTCTCTCCAGAAGGCCTCATCTTAGCTCATTGTGTGAGCTTACTGCAGATTGGAGAGACATGTTGCTTGCTGATTATGCAAAAAATCAGTTTGCAACCAGCATTCTGGAAGGTACTTTCCATGATGAAAAGTACCAGGTGGTTGAGGGTTTGATTCAGTATAAGGGAAGAATCTTTCTGGTGGCTGATTCTAAGCTCAAGAAGAAGATTCTTTTGAATTTTCATGACATTCCAGTTGCTGGTCACCAAGGGTTTTTCAAGACCTATAGGCAGATCCGAGAAAGGTTTTCTTGGAAAGGTTTGAAGAGGGAGGTTCAACGTTACATTCAGGAATGTCCTGTTTGTCAAGCAAATAAAAATGAGCACACATTGCCAGCCGGTTTGCTGCAACCACTTCCAATTCCCAATCAAAAATGGGAAAGCATTTCAATGGATTTCATCACTGGGTTGCCCAAGGCTCAAGGGAAGGATTGCATTTACGTGGTAGTTGACAGATTAACCAAGTTTGCTCATTTCTTTGCCATTACCAGCACTTTTTCTGCAGCCCAAGTTGCAGATTTGTTTTTTCGAGAAGTGTTTAGGCTGCATGGTTTGCCAAAGAATATTGTAAGTGATAGGGACAGCAAGTTCCTAAGTACTTTTTGGCAGGAAGTTTTCAGAATGAGTGGTACTGTGCTCACTCCAAGCACGAGTTATCACCCCCAAACTGATGGGCAAACAGAAGTGGTGAACAAGTGGCTGGAAGGCTACTTGAGAAACTATGTGTCAGAACAGCAGAAAGCTTGGGTTAAGTGGCTGCATATAGGCGAGTACTGCTACAACTCTACTTTCCATATGTCAATCAAAATGTCTCCTTTCTTGGCACTTTATGGATATGAAGCACCCAGCTTTGCAGATTTGGTGTTTGGTGACAGCAAAGCACCATTAGCCAAGGATTTGTTGCAGCATAGTCAGGACATAATGAGATCCTTGAAGGATAATTTGCAGATTGCACAAAATCAGCAGAAGTTGTATGCTGATCAGAGGCGTGTAGAGCGTTCTTTTGAGGTTGGGGATATGGTCTATCTCCGTTTACAACCTTATAGACAGTCTACTCTCAAGAAGAGTGGAGCTGAGAAGCTCAAACCTCGCTTCTATGGGCCATTTAGGGTCATCAGAAAGGTTGGGGCAGTAGCCTATGAATTAGAGCTACCTTCAGATAGCAGAGTGCATAACGTCTTCCACGTGTCTCGCCTCAAGAAGGCACTTGGACACAATGTGGTTGCTTCTTCACAGTTGCCACCGTTGGACGAAGAAGGACAGTTGGTTCTGGTTCCTGAGGAGATACTTGATGTCAGAGAACGTTCCTTGAGGAATAGATCTATCAAAAGAATGTTTGGTAAGGAGTGGAAGAACACGCCTATGGAGGATGCAACTTGGGAAAGTGATGAGATAATGTAGCATCCCTAGTTTGCAATTGCTTGGACGAAACAATCTTAGGGGAGAGAGAAGGACTGCTTAATGTCCCCTTTGCTGCGAGCACGGCAGTTTACGTGACCGTTAACCTTTCCTTGGGAACCGAGGCTAGTCGGGAAGTTAAAATTAGGGTTTCCTAATTTTGAGATATTGTTGGAGATGACCGGTTTTAATGGCAGTTCGCAGGACAGGAGGGCTTGGAGTGGTATTTTCGTCTCGACACATTCCGGTACTTTTGGAATTTACTATTTTTAGTAAATTCTATTTTTGGCAGCTTGTCAGATGATGTTCAACTCGGTTGACTTCCTGTTTCAGTGGTCAGATGTTTGACTCAGTTTTGGCTTCAGTGCATCTCCGGAGGGATAAGCTAAGTTATTTCATTAAAAGGCACATTTAAATATTATATTTTAGTGTTGACCTTGGGCCTAGACTTAATAACTTAATGTTGTGTTTAAAAGGTGGGTCCTTGAGGGTGGCGCCCTCATTGAGAAATGATTTAATATTTCCTAAGTCAAAATAAAAGTTGAGTGGCGCTTATTTCAAAAAAGATGATATTTAATTAAAATATCAATTCTTAATGCCTGGAAGAGAAAGTACGCCTTCTTGAGGAGATGAAGGATTTGACCTAAAAGAAGATTTTAGGGTTTCGTGAAGTCAAACGAAACTTATAAAAAGAGGGCTTGTGCATCAGTTTTTGGCATCTTGGAAAATACACCGTTATGCTGCCGGATTGATTCTGGATTGCTTCGAGGGATGAAGACCTCCTAATTTGGGCATCTCTTCTCGTTTGTAAGACAACGACTAGTGATGATTTTTAATCTAGTTTGTGAGTACTTAGAGTTCGTGCATTGTAATCAGCATTCCTTCATTTAGGATCAGTTTGGGCATATTAGAGTTTTCTGTTTTCAGTGAATTAGCTTAACAGATTTGTGTTTTCATTCAAAAATCAAAAAAGACAAAGCATATCAATGTGGGTATTGGCTATTTATCTTCCCTTGGTCTAGGCGCCATTGAGTGTCCATTTGTAGATTTTTCATTGTAGAATCTGATTTTATAAAGCAAATCGTACTTTTCTGCTGTAGCCGTACTTTTCAGTACATTGGAATTCGTGTATAAAAAACAGTGGCATCTCCGGTCTGTTTTATGATCTGTTCTTGAGCGCCCCTATTTCAATTGAGCTTGGCAATTGGTATTTATCAATTTGGAGGAGTATATAGAAAGATTCGAGCATTTCATGGTTTCCTATGATGCTGTTAATACATTGAAAAGTGCAGGACTGTCACAGCAGATTGGATAAATCTGCATATCGTTTATTGTTGGATGTTGCTAGTCCTCTCGAGCCACGTGAAGACATCAAGGAAGATTACCTAAGCTGGAAGAATAAGGTTGGATCTTTAATCTACTAGTTCTGTGATCTTTACCTTCCGCATTAAGTTTTGAATCTTGTGTAATTCCCTTATAAGCTGATTTTTATTGATAGCAAGATCTCATTTCTTAAATTGTAAGCTGGCAGTAGTACTGACCGCATTATAGATCTTTGCTTTATCAGATTGTATTAGTCTTTTACTTCCAGCAGTAGTTTGAAATTGTAAACTCCGCCCTATGGTCGCTACTTTCCCGTCTTGGGTCAGCAAGCACATCCTGGGTGTAGAGTAGATTCAGTATTCAGCATTTCCTTAAGTTTGCTTTCAGTATTAGTTGGAAATTGTATAACTCCGCCCTATGGTAGCTACTTTCCCTTCGGGGTGAGCAAGCACATTCTGGGTGTTGAGTAGTTTCGTTATTCAACATTTCATTTCAAGTTTTGCTTTCTGTAGTCACTCCGTCATATGGTCGCCCCTCACTCCACCTTGGATTGGGTAGCACATACTTGACGTTGAGTTCCCTTCTGTATCTTGAATTTAATCTTCTGCACGTTTCGGTTTATCCATCTAACCTTAACGGGTGCACTTGCTTGAATGTTGTAATCTGTTATTTGAAAACAAAAAAATTTGGCTCGGTATATTTCAGTGGTATCAGAGCCACGTATCCTGCCATCCTGTGAAATCAGCCTTCTATGAGTGATAGAGAACAGAGGTATTTGGCAAGAGTATACAAGAGAGGTACAGTTCAGACACAGTTGCATCAAGCCCTAGAAGGTCACACTGCTTCCGAGGTTTTGAGGGCTAATTGGGAGCCTTCACAAGAAACAGAAATGGGGGATAATGAAAGAAGTTCTGGCAACAGAGGTGACAATGGGAAGGGTATAGACAATTCAGCCAATTTGGGTCAAGGACTCGATAAGAAGATGGATGCCATGATGGATATGTTTTCTCTCCTGTTGGGAAGATTGGGTCCCAATATTCCACAACACAACACAGGGCATACCGGGGAGCACAGTGCTTCCAACCCGCACAATGGTCATGTTGCCCAACCTGCAGTGAGCAACACTTACATTTCTGCTAGACCATTCAAACCCACGTTTTTGACACCAGCAATCCCACAGCCTGACCCTGAAGAAAATGTTTCATCCTTGGAGAGGGTGAGGATAGGCAGAACAGAGTATGACACCCTTCCTGATGAAGTAAAACTTGACATGTCCTTCAATGATTACATGGAGTATAGAAGGAAGGATAGAGGCCGAGGGAGAAACTATGATCAAAGAAGAACCCCAGCACAAGGAGATTGGAATCAAGCTCTCAACAAGGTTACGCTTGCCCATTTTGATGGAAGCGATAATAATTCTGCTCGAGCCTGGTTACAAAACTAGACAACTATTTGGCACTTAGGCCAATGGCTGAAGAAGAAGCGATTGGATTCGCTACGCTACACCTAGATGGGGTGGCGCATGAATGGTGGTACCATGGCCTAGTCACCTTAGGTCATGGGTCTATCACTAGATACGATGAATTCTCCAATAGATTCATTGAAAGGTTCGAGAAGTAGGACCCAGAAGTGCACTTTAGGGAGTTGGCACAGTTGAGACAATATGGCACTGTGGATGCCTACATAGCTGAGTTTCAAAGACTTTCAGTTATGGTCACTGTAATCACAGAGAGAAGGTTAGTAATCCTATTCACTGAAGGATTGATGGAGCCAATCAAGGGCTGGATCAAAGCTTTTGATCCACCGTCCCTACAAGAAGCAATGAAAAAAGCTAGAAACATGGAGTGGGCTGCTCCCAAAGCTAAGTTCCATTCCAAACCAGCTTTTCACAAAGGAGATAGAGGGAAAAAATTTCATCAGAAGCCTCATCATAAGGAGTTTAAACCACAGAAACCTCATGGCTCAAGATTGGATCCAGAGACTATCAATGAACTCCGTAGGAAGGGGTTATGTTTCCGTTGTTGAGAAAAATGGTCCCAAGATCATGTATGCCCAAAGGGTGCTAAAATTCATCAAATTGAGTTCTATACAGCTGATGAAAGCAATTCTGATTTTTCTGATCAGCAAGCTGATTTTGAGGACAGCGATGAAGAAAATACTCCAGAAGAGTCTGAAGGTGAAAAAGAAAGTGGTGGTACATTAGCTCAACTTTCGAGTTTCCAAAAGAATGAGTCCTTTAAAGTTCGTGGGATGATCAAAGGGCAACGTATTGTTGCTTTAATTGACACTGGTGCAACACATAACTTCATAGACGAAGTTGTGGTGGCAAAGAAAGGATTGCAAACAGAAGACTTTGAAGGGTTCAGAGTTATGGTTGCGGATGGGTTTCACATCTCATGCACCAAGAGGATCCCGAACATGTCAATGCAATTGGGCAATTACGAAGTCAAGGATGACTTCTATGTGGTCAATATTGGAGATACAGATGCTGTCCTTGGCATCCAATGGCTGCGATCTCTTGGAGAGATCTCCCTAAATCTGCAAACTATGGAGTTGAAGTTTCAATCCGAAGGGAAGAAGGTGGTGTTGAGAGGAATGTCAAATGGTGGCCCTCGGATTGTATCATTCAAGAGGATGGCGAAGTTGATACGTCATGATCAAGTGGAGTGGGCTGCTGAGTGCATGATTCTTCCAGCGAGTCCAGTTGAAACTAAAGTAGAGCATCCTCCTGATATCCAATCTTTACTCACCAAAAAGAGTAAAGTGTTCGCTGATTTACCACCTGGACCTCCTCCTGATCGAGGTTCAGAACACATCATAGAGCTCAAGGAAGGAGCTAAGCCGGTGATCACAACTCCATATCGGTATCCGAAGAGGCAAAAGGATGAGATCGAGAAGAATATCCGAGAACTTTTGGAGATGGGTTTCATACGCCCAAGCAAGAGCCCCTTTGCATCTGCAGTGGTTCTTGTGAAAAAGAAGGATGGTACCATGCGCATGTGCGTGGACTATCGTGCTTTGAACAAAAGCACCATCAAGAATAGATACCCCATTCCCAGAATAGATGAGCTCATTGATGAGCTACATGGGGCTAAGTTCTTTTCGAAGATTGATCTGAGGTCGGGTTACCATCAGATACGAATGAGGGGGTCAGATGTGGAAAAAACAGCTTTCAGATGTCACTATGGCCATTTTGAATTCTTAGTCATGCCATTTGGGTTGACTAACGCTTCGGCAACCTTTCAGTCTTGCATGAACCGTGTCTTCCAGAATCAGTTACGAAGGTTTGTGCTGATATTTTTTTTGACATTCTGATCTACAGCAAGACGTGGGAGGATCACCTCAAGCACTTGGAGGAAGTGCTCAGTATCATGGAATCTGAGAGCTTGTTTGCTAAAGCTTCCAAATGTGAATTTGGAATGGTGGAGTTACTGTACCTTGGCCACATAATCAGTGCTGAGGGAGTAAAGGTGGATCCGGAGAAGATCAAAGCAGTGGTTGATTGGCCACCACCTGAAAGTTTGACTCAGTTGAAAGGTTTTTTGGGCCTTTGTGGTTTCTATCGGAGGTTTGTTAAGGGGTATTCTCAGAATGCGGCTCCCCTTACTGATCTCACCAAAAAGGGAGCCTTTGTTTGGTCAGAAAAGGCTCAAGTTGTGTTTGAAAAATTTAAGATCATGAGCTCGTGCCCAGTTTTGGCTATCCCTGATTTCTCTAAGCCATTCGAGCTGCAGTGTGATGCATCGGGTGAAGGAGTTGGTGCTGTCCTGATGCAAGACAAACACCCTATTGTGTTTGAAAGCCAGAAATTAAGGGGTGTGGAAAGGTCATATTCAATTTATGACAAAGAAATGCTTGCCATTATGCATGCATTAGCCAAGTTCCGACAGTACTTGGTGGGGAATAAGTTCGTGGTTAAAACAGACCACAATAGCCTCAAGCATTTTATGCACCAGAAGGATTTAAATGAGAGGCAACAGAAATGGGTGAGTAAGCTTCAAGCTTACGACTTTGACATTGAATATGTCAAAGGGAAAAATAATGTCGTGGCCGATGCTCTCTCCAAAAGGCCTCATCTTAGCTCATTGTGTGAGCTTACTGCAGATTGGAGAGACATGTTGCTTGCTGATTATGCAAAAGATCAGTTTGCAACCAGCATTCTGGAAGGTACTTTCCATGATGAAAAGTACCAGGTGGTTGAGGGTTTGATTCAGTATAAGGGAAGAATCTTTTTGGTGGCTGATTCTAAGCTCAAGAAGAAGATTCTTTTGAATTTTCATGACATTCCAGTTGCTGGTCACCAAGGGTTTTTCAAGACCTATAGGCAGATCCGAGAAAGGTTTTCTTGGAAAGGTTTGAAGAGGGAGGTTCAACGTTACATTCAGGAATGTCCTGTTTGTCAAGCAAATAAAAATGAGCACACATTGCCAGCCGGTTTGCTACAACCACTTCCAATTCCCAATCAAAAATGGGAGAGCATTTCAATGGATTTCATCACTGGGTTGCCCAAGGCCCAAGGGAAGGATTGTATCTACGTGGTAGTTGACAAATTAACCAAGTTTGCTCATTTCTTTGCCATTACCAGTACTTTTTCTGCAGCTCAGGTTGCAGATTTTTTTTTTCGAGAAGTGTTTAGGCTTCATGGGTTGCCAAAGAATATTGTCAGTGATAGGGACAGCAAGTTCCTAAGTACCTTTTGGCAGGAAGTTTTTAGAATGAGTGGTACTGTGCTTACACCAAGCACGAGTTATCACCCTCAAACTGATGGGCAAACAGAAGTGGTGAACAAGTGGTTGGAAGGCTACTTGAGAAATTATGTGTCCGAACAGCAGAAAGCTTGGGTTAAGTGGCTGCACATAGGCGAGTATTGCTACAACTCTACCTTCCATATGTCAATCAAAATGTCTCCTTTCTTGGCACTTTATGGATATGAAGCACCCAGCTTTGCAGATTTGGTGTTTGGTGACAGCAAAGCACCATTAGCCAAGGATTTGTTGCAGCATAGTCAGGACATAATGAGATCCTTGAAGGATAATTTGCAGTTTGCACAAAATCAGCAGAAGTTGTATGCTGATCAGAAGCGTATTGAGCGTTCTTTTGAGGTTGGGGATATGGTCTATCTCCGTTTACAACCTTACAGACAGTCAACTCTCAAGAAGAGTGGAGCTGAGAAGCTCAAACCTCGCTTCTATGGGCCGTGTAGGGTCATCAGAAAGGTTGGGGCTGTAGCTTATGAATTAGAGCTACCTTCAGATAGCAGAGTGCATAACGTCTTCCACGTGTCTCGCCTCAAGAAGGCACTTGGACACAATGTGGTTGCTTCTTCACAGTTGCCACCGTTGGACGAAGAAGGACAGTTGGTTCTGGTTCCCGAGTCGATACTTGACTTCAGAGAACGTTCCTTGAGGAATAGAACTATCAGAGAATGTTTGGTAAAATGGAAGAACCTGCCTTTGGAGGATGCAACTTGGGAAAGTGATGAGATAATGCAGCATCCTAGTTTGCAATTGCTTGAGGACAAGCAATCTTGGGGAGGGCGGACTGTAATGTCCCCTTTTCAATCTTGACATTCTCAGTGACCGTTAGCCTTTCCTTGGGAACCCGGAGGCTAGTCGGAAGTTAAAATTAGGGTTTCCTAATTTTGAGGAGGTCATTGACCGAGGAGATATTAGTTTTAATGGCGGATTCATACGGGTTTTGGAGGAAGCAGCGGTGGTATGTTAGGTCTCGGCATTGAGTACTTTTGGAATTTACTATTTTTAGTAAATTCTATTTTTGGCAGCTTGTCAGATGATGTTCAACTCGGTTGACTTCCTGTTTCAGTGGTCAGATGTTTGACTCAGTTTTGGCTTAAGTGCATCTCCGGAGGGATAAGCTAAGTTATTTCATTAAAAGGCACATTTAAATATTATATTTTAATGTTGACCTTGGGCGTAGACTTAATAACTTAATGTTGTGTTTAAAAGGTGGGTCCTTGAGGGTGGCGCCCTCATTGAGAAATGATTTAATATTACCTAAGTCAAAATAAAAGTTGAGTGGCGCTTATTTCAAAAAAAGATGATATTTAATTAAAATATCAATTCTTAATGCCTTGAAGAGAAAGTACGCCTTCTTGAGGAGATGAAGGATTTGACCTAAAAGAAGATGTTAGGGTTTCGTGAAGTCAAACGAAACTTATAAAAAGAGGGCTTGTGCATCAGTTTTTGGCATCTTGGAAAATACACCGTTATGCTGCCGGATTGATTTTGGATTGCTTCGAGGGATGAAGACCTCCTAGTTGGGCATCTCTTCTCGTTTGTAAGACAACGACTAGTGATGAATTTAGTCTAGTTGTGAATTCATTGTATTCCGTGCATTGTAATCTGCATTAGTATTGTTAGTTTCAGATCTTGCATGTTAGAGGTTTTCTGTTTTTTGCACTTTAGCTCCAGCAGACCTAGTATTTCATTCATATTTCCAAAAAGACAAAAATATACATTGTGGGTATTGGCTATTTATCTTCCCTTGGTCTAGGCGCCATTGAGTGTCCATTTGTAGATTTTCATTGTAGAATCTGATTTTATAAAGCAAATCGTACTTTTCTGCTGTAGCCGTACTTTTCAGTACATTGGAATTCGTGTATAAAAAACAGTGGCATCTCCGGTCTGTTTTATGATCTGTTCTTGAGCGCCCCTATTTCAATTGAGCTTGGCAATTGGTATTTATCAATTTGGAGGAGTATATAGAAAGATTCGAGCATTTCATGGTTTCCTATGATGCTGTTAATACATTGAAAAGTGCAGGACTGTCACAGCAGATTGGATAAATATGCATATCGTTTATTGTTGGGTGTTGCTAGTCCTCTCGAGCCACGTGAAGACATCAAGGAAGATTACCTAAGCTGGAAGAATAAGGTTGGATCTTTAATCTGCTAGTTCTGTGATCTTTACCTTCCGCATTAAGTTTTGAATCTTGTGTAATTCCCTTATAAGCTGATTTTTATTGATAGCAAGATCTCATTTCTTAAATTGTAAGCTGGCAGTAGTACTGACCGCATTATAGATCTTTTGCTTTATCAGATTGTATTAGTCTTTTACTTCCAGCAGTAGTTTGAAATTGTAAACTCCGCCCTATGGTCGCTACTTTCCCGTCTTGGGTCAGCAAGCACATCCTGGGTGTAGAGTAGTTTCAGTACTCAGCATTTCCTTAAGTTTGCTTTCAGTATTAGTTGGAAATTGTATAACTCCGCCCTATGGTAGCTACTTTCCCTTCGGGGTGAGCAAGCACATTCTGGGTGTTGAGTAGTTTCGTTATTCAGCATTTCATTTCAAGCTTTGCTTTCTCTAGTCACTCCGTCATATGGTCGCCCCTCACTCCACCTTGGATTGGGTAGCACATACTTGACGTTGAGTTCCCTTTTGTATCTTGAGTTTACTTTCTTGCACGTTTCGGTTTATCCATCTAACCTTAACGGGTGCACTTGCTTGAATGTTGTAATCTGTTATTTGAAAAACGAAAAAATTTGGCTCGGTATGTTCAAAGGCTTTCCTTCCTTTTCAATCTAAACTATTCTACTTTCTATATCAATTTCTCTCTACTCCTTCTCGGTTATCCTAACTTTGATCTAATTCTAATGAGATACAAATGAGGGGGACTCCCCCTTTTATAGATGGCCAAGTCCAACGGATGGCTTAGATTACAATAAATTTTGGATGGCGGGGATGTCACCTCAGCCCCTAAACAAGATTAAAGCCCTAAGAAACGCCACAAAGGAGGTGGGGGCAATAAATATGAGCAATTAATGGCCACCATCTTCTAGAGATTTCCCGTTTGTAGGCAGCGTTCCACTTGGTGCAGGAGCACCTAGGCTAACCTCCATTTTGTTATTTGTCAATTTTGGCTTGTACCTGACCTTAGCCAAGTCAGGGTAATAGTGTGTTTATTTTGGACCTTAGAAGGTCTTGCTTGTGTGTGGAATAGGTGAATTAGTCATTAGGACTAAGGTCACCATAGCTTAGTTTTGTTAATTATCTTTTGCTTTAATTAGCTTAGTAGTTGGATTGAAAGTTGAGCCTTAAATGTGTTCTAAACACATCTATGTTGTTAGAAGTTGCCAAGAGGCAGTTAAGGGAGTTGGATGCTCGAAATCAAGGAGGAAGAGGTCCTAAGATTTAGGATGGTGGCATAGGGACAAGTTGCAAAAAGTTGTTGCAAAGTTGCATGACAACATTTGTCAGGTTGCATGCAACTTAGTTATCTCGGATCCCCTAAAAGGTAGGAGTGTGGGATCGACCAACATCCCTTGAAACATGGCAAAAGGCATCTATGTAAGGTAATGGCTCGAAGGCAAGCAGTTAGAGAATTGTAATCAAGTTTTTGGTTTGTGTGAATAGAAGACAAGTCTGCAATTTCTGGGTTTTCCCGAATATCTTGAGTGACAGTGATATCAAATGCATTGTATATACTGATTTGGCATTGTATTCATGTTCATAGTGTAGTTTTAAGTCTTTTTCATTCTGTAAGCAAGTTAATCTGAGTTAAATTAGTGTTGTGAATTCATAGATTAGGGTCTAGAGGGTTTGTTGGATTTGTTTTGAACAGTCAGTCCTTTAATGGCTCCCCCATGAAATCTAGCCACAGAGTTTTCCTGAGAGTAGATGGATTTGTTAGGGGAGCCATGTATCTGTATATATCTAGTAGTAGGAGTCATGTGGAGTCGAGTAAGTATTTTTAAAATCAAACCCTAGGCGAGCTTGGGAAGTCCGGTTAGAGGTTTGAAAGTGGAAAATTGAAGAACATAGGCAGGGGAAGGAGGTACCGTACGGAACATGTACAGTTCCAGGTAGAGTACAGTCACACCACAACATACTAAGAGGATTGAAGGTTTGTCAATCCATTTGTTGTGAAAAAGAACAAGAAATCAATAGGTTCCTAGGAATTAGGCCTATTAGCCCTATTTTCCCTTGGTTCTAGGAGACTAGTGTACGGAGGGCACAGAGAACTGAAACCTTGTAAATCTTTTAAAGGATCCAAAAGGGTGTCTGAAAGTGCAATTTGTTTGCCAGGTTGTTTGGAGAATTTGAGCAAGAAAGCCAAAAAAGACACTGTCAAGGGCTACAAGGAATTAGGCCTTCTCTAGGCAAATTCTTGAAATCGGTAAATGTGAAGATTGAAGACCATCCAATATGGATCTAATTGGATGTGAAATGCATGTTTCCAGTATCTCTAGCACCCCTACAATCAGTTCAAGGTGTTTTGTGATGTTGGCACTTAGAGACTTCTAAGTGTAGGAGAAAGTTGCTAAATCAAGTTGGTGTTAGTCTTCCAAGGTGAAGCACAAAGTTGAGAAACTCTTGGAGAAGGGTTGACTGAAGGCGGGCCAGGCTGAACTGACGAAGCGTGATTGGGACTGGGATGGGACGGGCGCCAGGCGGCAGCATGCCGGATCAGCCGGTTGGGCGGATGATTGCTGTTTCCGGGCGCCGCTTTTCCGGGCAACTGCTGGCCGGTATATGTTGGACTGCGCTGTATCATAAAATCATCATTGCTGGTCTCCAGCGTTCCTCTACTCGCTCAAAACAAGAAGAAAAACATTCGGCTACTAATATAAATTCAACACCACCACAGGATTTTCATGCTCCTAACTTCAAAGCGCTCATCGCCTTCCCGCAATAACTACCTTCCTCATGATTCCTCATGCCTTAATAAATTTTCAACCCATCTTCCTCAAAGGCATTATCTCATCTTTTGAGAAATTCATTTCATTATTTTGGGTCATTGGCGATTTTGATTTTACTATTCATCTCGGCTCAAGAAGATTATCTTCACAAAGGGTGACAAAATTCACCTAGGAGTTCCTTTAAAATTCATCGTGCGGAGGATTTCACCTTGAAAACACATTTTTTCTTCACTACGCCTTAGAAAATTTTCAAATTTTCCCTTAGGAAAACTCGTAATCCACGGTACCCCTCAAAATCTTCATCTTTGAAGGCTACTGGTAACATGAAGACTAAAATCAACTTCTCATCAGTCTTCAATACCAGGAAAAGAAAATTTTTCTTGAGAATTCAATAGAATTCGTAGATTGGCCTGTGAATGGGTTCATTTAATTTTTTCTTGAATTTTTGAACCTTTGAAAAAATAATTTTTAACAAATTTAATCAGTTCTTCACATCTGTCGACATTTCTTGTTGCTCTGACTTGAAAATATTTTATTGACCCTGTGCAGCTGGCATCATTGGACTCCTTCACTGGCAATCCTGCTCGTGCTCTAGGAAATTTCATCACTATATCAACTTGGGCGTATTTCTCATAAGGAAAATTTCCTTGCCTTAGAAATTTTTTTGAATCACTCAGCACTTTTGAAAATTTTGCCTTAGAAAATTTTATTTCATCCTCCTGTGGTGAGAAATTTTTTAATGTTTCAACTCACTTAGAAAAAAAAAATTCTTGAATGCCTTGGGCGCATTTGGCACTTAGAAGAGGACACTTTCATATCCACGCCTAGCATATTATTTTATCACTTGGCATTTTCAACGCCTAGCAACACTTTATTTCACCACCTTGTCTTCAATGCCTTGCACATTTTCATCTCTTCCTTAGGCGCATTTCACACTTTGAATAGGATATTCTTGTTTACTTCTTTGACTTTCTCCTGTTGAAGTGAGGGCGCATTTCACATGTGTGGAAAGATGAAATTTTCACTTAGAATATTTTAGCAATTCCTCCCTAACTTGGGCGCATTTCATACTTGAAGGAGGATAAACTTTAAACGCCATCTTTGCCTTTGTCATTACATGGCTTTCAACGTCTTTGTCTTCTTCTAATTTTGCATGGATACCAACTTTGCATGGGCGTTTGTCTTTTTGCATGTTTTGCATGTATACCTACTTTGCATGGGCGCATTTGGGTTAGGCAAGAGGATGAAGTTATTACGCCTTGACTTTCCTTTTTGACTTCCTTCTAAACTTCTTAGCATGGGCGCATTTTGGGGTGAGAGGAGGATGAAACTCTTTGACTTGTTGACTTTCTTGGGCGCATTCTTGCCTTGATGAAGGATGGGCGCAAATGAAGGGTGGTGGAGGACGAGTTCTTGCCTTAGAATTTTTTTCAAAATCAATCCTCAAGGTGGGCGCATTTTGCTATATGTGCAAGATGAAACACTTTGACTTTCCTTGGCTTCTTGTGAACTTGGGCGCATTCTATCCCGTGAGCAGGACGAAACCTAGCACTTAGAAAAATTTTAAACTTTCTCCTTGAGGGTGGGCGCATTTTGCCTAGGCAGGTGGATGAAGTTTATACTTAGAATTTTTTTCCATGCTTGGCATTACCTTGAGGGCGCATTTAGGAGTGGCAGGTGGATTTTACCAACACTTGAAGATTTTCCTGGCTTCTAGTTGATATGGGCGCATTTTCCTGGTGGTGAAGGATGAACACAACACTTAGCCGTTTTTCTGACCTCTGCCAGCCTCTCCATGCCTGCTATTTATAGTAAGTCCTCCAATTCTTGCATCTCTGAAGCTCAGAATGATTTGAAATTTTGAACACTAGATCTTCATGACCTTGTTACCCTATTGAGACTACTATTTCGGGTTGGCCTGCTATTTATAGCATGTTTCTAGAGGTGGTTTGCTATTTATAGTAACTGCTTGTTTCTGATACTTCCACAACTCCGTTTGACTTGAAATTCGAATGATGCGCTCCTCACCATGTGACCTGCCTGTTGACATCGGCGCCTG
>VDFB02354001.1:0-147796 GCA_007258455.2 Sequoia sempervirens
AAATAAGAAATGATTCATGCATGAGACGGATTACAGACAAAACTGCCTCAATTCTGGTTTTATAAACCATTATCATCCCACTGAATGTACACAAGGAAAATGACTATATCCATTTTAAAGAAAAAGAAAGATTACTTGCCTTTCAGCTGGCTATTTGAATATTTGGCTTGCAAAGCTAGCTCTCAGCCAACGGCCTGAAGACTATTAATCTACAACTCTTCCCCTTTCCGAAATGAGAAAGATTTGGAAATATTAATGTTCTCAAAGCTAACTTTCCTCTCTACACTTCCACAGGGAATAACGACTATAGTTTTTCTCTCTGTAAACGAAGGCTTCTTCCTATGCTAGACTTGCTGTTTCTTTCCTTAATTTGCAGCAGACCATGCAATAATCTGACTTCACTCTCTTTTGAATTATCACAGATTATCCCTGCTTTTTTATTCTCAGCCCCCCAGGAATGATATTCAATAGTGAATCATAATCATCCCCCCCGATAACTTCCTCATAATGCAAAAATAACTGATTTCTAAATCAGTTGGGCGCCTAAAACCGTTACCATCTTTGCCGACTCAATGCCACGCCCCCACACAAATAGAGATAATCCATTTTCAGAAATGGTTATGGGCAGTTATCAATGCGAGATCCCAGCTGTATTTGTCACAATGGTGGAGTAGCATCGAGCAGTTTGAAGTTAGTTGTAAAAAGTAAGAAAACTCTCCTACGCCGCCATCTAACACCACATTAAGTCATTGGTTTGATTAACAACAGCAGTATTTAAAGATTTCAAGCTGAATAATGGTTACTTCGTGAGTCTGTACTCACGCCAACTTGCCAACAAAGATAACCTGCCACCTACGTGGCACTCCATACGTGGCCTATCAATGCTCGAAGATGCAATGATCATAAGTTTACGTGCTCCTCTTACATAGAGTCGAGCTTTTCATGCACCACGGCATGAGCAGCCGACTTATGCATTTACCAACGACTTACATACTTTATAAAGTAATAAAGCTTTTATGCCATAATATGGTGGCAAAACACAAGGGTGGCAGTTTAAATATACTTTGCCACTATATTGGCATTAACCAACATTTCCCATATTGACACCAACAAGATCATTTATTGGTTATTATGCTTTTATAAGCATGCTATTGCTAGTTAGCAATTACTTATAATCTTCACATATAATATGCAACGTATATGCATATACATACATGAATGTATTACCTTGTTGTTTTAGTATACTTATACACATATGCTTATAAGAATATATATATACGTTAACTTGTAACCAACATAGACGTGTACATATATATTATATAAACACACTCATACATCCATGAGCATATTATATGCAAGAAGCTTAGTTCCTAACTTAATAGATTAGCAATTGAATCAAACATGGAAAATAGCAAGGTTATATAGTGATAAGGCTAAACATACCCAAGACGCAACTGGAAACCCTAGACATACTTAGGTTTATCGAAGTCAAACACTTGACCGATGCTAAGCTCAAATGGCATTACTAAAGAACTCATAACTTTACCCTTCTTCTGAGTGATATTCCCCCTCTCCCTTTGGAGGCGTGCAGAAACGTTCTTGCAAATCCACTCAAGAAACAAATGAGTAGTTAGCCAAAAACCGTTGCATCATAGTCATATCATTGCATTTCATCAATAATTCGTTTAAATGTAGAAACATCACATCGTGTTTCATCATATTCATATCATCATATATCCATCAGTAATTCATTTAAATGCAGTAACATCACATTGCATAAATTCATCATAGCATTTAACTTTCCAGATTTCATAGTCTCATATTTCATCATAGCAATTATCATAAAGTAAAAAGTAATTTTGGAAATCTAGGGTGGGGTGTAACAACTTTCATGTGCGACCTTCTGCTTCAAACTGCTCGCTAAATACTCACAATATCTTCAAACCATTTCTGGGTTTGTTCTCCTCTTCCCTAGCTTTCTAGAATATTATGAATTTTTAAATTCCGTTATGAAATGAGAAAGATATTGCAGTTTTACTGCGACTGTGTTAGATTGATGTAAAAAATGCCATTTTAAAAAACAAACAAATTTTTAGCAATCTTTGTTAGTGGCTTCATCATTGCTTCCTCACAGTCCTAGTGTCACAAATGCTCTGATACCATATTGAAATGATAGAGCCAACATAAACAAAACCAAATTACACTATAGTTGCACAACAATATTAAAAACATAAAATAGAATATTGATTTACATGTTAATTTATTTATTATTATCTAAACTAATATCCATCTATAAACTAAACTATTGATGTAATATTCCAACATATATAAGTTTGAAAGTACTCTTTTCACATGTGTTGCTAATTTCTTTCCAACTGTTGCGATTACAACAATGAAACAAGCTAATGTCAATTATATCATGTGCAGGCTCATCAAAAGTTTTAGTAGTGAATTCAGATTCAGAATTCTCCAATTTGTTAAGCAAAGCCCAAGGTATGTTTTTTTGCCTTTCTAGTTTACTTGAAGAAGAATAGAGCTTGTGTAAGGTTATTATCCTTTTTAAATTTTTGTATCTTTAGGTGTGAGAACCCTTCTGTATTTTTTGTTGTAGCAGAGGGAACAAATACCTGAGATTAGATTTTGTTGCTTGTTTTTCAGAGGACAAGGGTCTTGCAATCGCCTACTTTACTGCAGTTTGGTGTGGGCCATGTGAGTTATCATATTTCTTTAATCAAATATAAAGGATTTTTTCTATTGCTATTGAGGAATCATATGCAAAAAACCTGGTTCAAGGCAGCTGACCAAGGACTCCACTGGCAGTCCATGCTGTTCTCTTTTTTTTTTAAATATAACTTTTCCTACCTATCAAATGACAAATGCATCATCACCAAATGCATCCAAGTATGTGATGGCACCTTTGGAATCCCTAGCCATGCAACTGGCATATCACGTTACCAATATAATACTGCAAGTATTGTGATAGTTTAGCAATCAGTGTGCGAAAGGGTTTTGAGTCCCAATAAGCTCTCATGGTAATCACTTGAGCAAACACAAACACTGTGAAAGCCTAAAACATTTTTATATCACAAAACTATACAAAATGTGAGAAGTTCTAGGCCCTTGAGAATGGCCCATCAATCAAGTCCCCATATAGACCACAAGATTGATAGAATTTGAAGAAGTAGCCCCTAATTCTTCACCATATCTATTTTTCATTAGCACCCATCAAAAGGGATTGAGGAGGGGGCAGGGCTGTTAGATTTATGATCAGATGTAATGCACAGAAAATTAAATCAAAATCAGACACAATAACACAGCAGATACCCTGGGAAAACCCTCCTCTTGAGGGAGAAAAACCCAGCAATAAATCTCTTTCTTATATATATAAATAATGGCAACAATCCCTTTTACAGAGCGGCGAATCTCAAGGCCAATCTACAGCATCAACTCTAGATGCAATAATAGATAACAATCTGACTTTCCTTGATATTGAAATCTGCTTCTTAAATAAATTTGCAATCTGCACTTGAATATAATACTCTTGGATGAATTCGCACTTTGAATGAAGGAAGGAACGAACTTGCTTAATCATCAAAATGAAGGAGAAATGACCTTGTATAAGTACACAAATAATAGAGAGGTTGCACCTCTTCTTGTACAAGGTCGGCCGCTAGAGAGTATAATAATTACAAAATACAAGGAAGGTCGGCCAAGAGAAAATGTAATGTTGCCAAGTGAAGTGCCTCTTCACTTAATTATCCCAATAAAATAAATAGCCGAAGGCTATATGCAATTTTATGTCTTCACTTGTGGCTGGAAGGATGAGCTTGAAGCTGCTAAAACATCAACACTCCCTCTCAGCTAGGGAGAAATACTACCAGCTGCATAAGACATATCACCTCATCGTGATGTTTGCCACAATGGCTACAACCATATGTGGAAAAGAGGAATATCACCTCATCGTGATATCAGATATCAACTCAACGTGATATCAACCATAATGGCTACGACTATGTATGGCATGTACAAGTGTTCATCACTTACGTGATGTTGTCACCTCAACATGACTTTCACCATGGCTCTTCGAGAGGGTGAAACACAAGTACAAGAAGATCATCACGGACTCTCTCACGTGATGCTGTCATGGAGTCACACACATGACATCCACCATGGCTCTCCCAGAGGGTGGAAACAAGGGCTTTCACCTCAAATCTCAAAGAGAAATGTAGTAACAAGGGCTTGCACCTCAAATCTCTCTCAAAGAGAAATGCATTAACAAGGGCTTACACCTCAAATTCCTCCGTCTCAAAGAAAAATGCATTAACAAGGGCTTACACCTCAAATTCCTCCGTCTCAGAGGAAAATGCATTAACAAGGGCTTACACCTCAAATCTCTCTCACAAAGAGAAATGCATTAAGGTAAACAATAAAAGTCAACTCCAATGATTGTCCAAACAATCCTACAAGGAGTTTCCGAAGCCACATTGCTTCTCGAGCTGCCACACAAGCTGTAATATATTCGACCTCTGCGGTGCTTAGTGCCACTGAAGACTGCTTCCTGCTACACTAGGCGATCATCGCAGACCCCAAACTGAAACACATTTAGAGGTGCTCTTCCGATCAGCAACACATCCTGCCCAATTAGAGTCAGAATATCCATGCAGCTTCAAGTCCACACTAGAAGAATATCTCAAGCCATACCCATCTGTGCCACACAAGTATCTCAGGATATGCTTTGCTGCAACTAGATGTATTTGCCTTGGTTTACACATGAATTGACTAAGTGCACTCACTGCATAACAAACATCTGGTCTAGTATTGACTAGATACATCAACGATCCAATCAACTGCCTGAACATAGTAGGATCTACCAGAACTGAACTAGCTACAGCCTCTGCAAATTGGTCTCCATCGGCGTAGACACCATACCAAATCTCTTCAAGATGTCTATTGTGTATTTCTATACCAAGGAAGTAATGCATGTATCCAAGATCCTTCATTTCAAATTCAGAAGCTAACTCCTTGCATTTGATAATGAGGTGATCTTCTCTAGTAAGAAATAAATCATCAACATAAAGAACCAAGATCAATGCTTCGCCATTAGTTCGTTCCAGAGGCTCAACTAGATCTCCATCCTCTTTAGGTTCAATAGGCTCCCTCTGAATCTTCAAGTATTTGCATCAACCTTCTGACCTCTTCATCCAAGATTGCCTGCAACACTTGTCTTAGAAAAATGTTTTTCAGTGCACACCTCTAATACTATAGAGAGTTTAGGATTGTCCTCCTCGACCTCATCCCAGATCACACTATTCTGAATAGGTTTGCGATGCTACTAATGCAAATCTAGAAGACAGTCTTGAGCAATTCTGATCTCAGTAGTTGAGGGGATCTTTCAAGGATTTAACACTTGGCCTTGCAACACTACAACCTTCACTTCTTCTCAGTGGGTCACAAAACTCCCTCTTGATCCCTGCCTCAGAAATTGCAAAGAAGACTTTTGGAAGTGAACTCCCTCTAGCCACCAACTCAGTCCCATAACTGCAAATTGTGATTCCATGCTTGATCATTTCTTTGGTCGGCATGACTTCCTCATAAGATGCCTCAAGCTTTTCATCACTAAGCAATCTCTCATCACCTTCTTGCTCTTAGATTTGTCCTAGAAGCATTTTAGAGAGAGATTACTAACAGTTTATAATTATTCAAAGAAATATCAAGGCTAGAATCATACAAAGTTTACTATTTCAAGTTATAGTATGAATACATAAGAATTTATGAATAATATTAAAACATAAATAAATAAATCAACCTAAAAGAGAAGTATATCAAAAGATCAAAATGAAGGGATAAAGAAACTTATCTTTATTGAATTCTGATATAACTTTTTCTTCCATCTTTTACTCCTCTCCAGATTGCTAAACTTAGCACAACAAAAGATAATTTGCACAACTACAGATTTCTTGAATGCATTATGCAATTAGCATTTAGAACCAACTCTCTCCAAGAGTTCGAGGCTCTATCACAGTTCATGCATTAGAGAATGATATCGATGTAATCAACTTATCACCATCGAAATTGCAATTCTCTTTTTATTTCAGAGTCACACTCATAAATCTTCACAACCAACATGAAATAACTTGCAATGAATAAATGAAATCTTCAAAGGATCTTATGCTAGTGAACATAATTCAAGAGAAGCCACTATCTCTCTTTACTAATTACAAGATCCAAATAACTCAGCAAACAAAGAATACTTATCTCTTTAAATATTCTGATGGATGCAAATACTGGACATAGTATGATATGCTACTCTTGCGTTCAGTTCAGTCCACAATCTTTACGTCTTGAACACAGGCCCCTAGCAGGGTTAAATTTGAACATGGTCTTTGACTGTTCAAATTTACGATGCACTCTATTTCCAGCTGCAACCCACCAGATTATGCAACAAGAGCTTCTTCTCAAGTATTTAATTCAACCGATGCTGCCTTTAAGTTATGCCTCTCAGAACCTGAATCTAATCAACTTAAGGTAGCCTTCATGATCACATATACGGTTGAAAAATAGGATGAGCCACTGCCACCTAAATATTCACTCCCCATACCATGACTTGGACTTCCCTGAAGTCGACAAAAATTAAGTTTATATCAAAACTGTAGCCTGAGCCAAGAATGGTGTCCTCAGAAATTGACACCAACACAGCCTAGAATTAAACAAACTGGTACTGCAATCTGAAATTACACTAGATGAAAAATAATGCAATACTTGTATGGCGCTACAGTCACAACTTCTTAATCCTGATGTGATTCCTTCGACTCGTTAATTTGAACCATAATTTCCCATTGAAGGAGACGACAAACCAAAGCATGAATTGGTATTAGAATTATGTTTCTTCAAAATCATTACGAATCCTTAGAAACATGTATATTAACTAGATTCTTCCTCATCCACGCGGCTTCCACAAATCTTCATTCATCTACATTTCCCATAACGGTCTAGCACGACTTCCACATTCTCATAAATATTCCCGTGCAAGGCTTCCGCAAACAGAAGACATGGAACTCCTCTAAGACACCACTCAGCCAATACAAACGATTACAGATAGTAAACTCGGTCAGTATAAAAGAGCGCTGATACGTATTTGGCCATACCAATTCAACGCCAATAACAAGTACGTGGCGACCCCTTCCGGCCTTCGGTAGCAAGGAAATGTTGGCTTCTCCCATGCAATAAGCTGATAGACTTCTGCAAAAACTTCTCCAAACGATCCTTTGTTGAAAGCCTGACAATGTCACCAAACAAAAACTCAAAGACAAGAACTGACACTCATAATATATCCAACTACCAATCTAAACAAATCGTCACAAAATAAAAAAATTATACAAAATCGACAATGGATGGATTTCCATCCAGACACATCCTTAAGGACCCGAAAGTGACGACAGGAAATTTTGGAAGACCCGATACTATTAAAGAAAATGGCGAAAGGTGCAAGTTGGTGTTTCCGGCAACTTCCCCTAAAGATCCTCAATCCCGTCTACATCACAGATCGGCAGCTTCTTCTATTAAAATTGGATTCATACTTGGACCCTTCTTTGACTCCTTAACTCTTCACCATTATACACAGAATTTGACTCTTTAAATTCACCACCTATGTGCCAAGTCAAATGAAACACAATTCCTTCAGATTGCTTAAACTATTCTGATCAGACCTTTTCTTAGACCTGCTCTGATACCATGTTAATTTTATGATCAGATGTAATGCACAGAAAATTGAATCAAAATCAGACACAATAACACAGCAGATACCCTGGGAAAACCCTCCTCGAGGGAGAAAAACCCAGCAATAAATCTCTTTCTTATATATATATATATATATATATATATATATATATATATAGATATATATATATATATATATATATAATGGCAACAATCCCTTTTACAAAGCGGCCAATCTCAAGGCCAATCTACAGCATCAACTCTAGATGCAATAATAGATAACAATCTGGCTTTCCTTGATATCGAAATCTGCTTCTTAAATAAATTCGCAATCTGCACTTGAACATAATGCTCTTGGATGAATTCACACTTTGAATGAAGGAAGGAATGAACTTGCTTAATCATCAAATGAAGGAGAAATGACCTTGTATAAGTACACAAATAATAGAGAGGTCGCACCTCTTCATGTACAAGGTCGGCCACAAGAGAGTATAATAATTACAATTAATAATTACAAAATACAAGGAAGGTCGGCCAAAAGAAAATGTAATGTTGCCAAGTGAAGCGCTTCTTCACTTAATTATCCCAATAAAATAAATAGCCGAAGGCTATATGCAATTTTATGTCTTCACTTGTGGCTGGAAGGATGAGCTCGAAGCTGCTAAAACATTAACATAAAGCCTAAGGAGATGCAAGAAGTTGATGAGGAGCAAGATGTGCAGTTGGGATTGGTTGGGCTCCTGATGCAAGATGAGGATACAGTTCATTTCCACAATTCCACTAAGGAGTTTTTGAGATATCTAGAGGATGATGACTTTGATTTTTGGGCTTGTTGCTCAAACAGAAACCAGCTATGCATATCTTTTTTTTGCATTCCCATTTTGTAATTTTGATGTTTGTCACTTGTAGACTGTAGTTGTCATTCTCCACTCTTTTGTACTTTCCAACTTTGCAACTTTCAGTCTTTCATCGATATAAATAAAATTGAAAAATCATTTTATAAATAATTTATGTCATTATGATCATAGTTGCATTACATTTAAATGGTACTGACATGGCAAACTGAAAGTATAAATGGAATTCAATCGCATGGGTTTAAAACGGGAAAAACATAGAAAAAATTTATAAATGAACCTTAATCTTAACCCTTAAAAAATGGCAATTTGTTGAAAAATGTGAAAAAATGCAAGTTATTGTTTAAAATGGATTAGAGCAGGTCAAAGACATACCAATTTCACCCAACCTGGCCCAAGCACCAAGTGCCAAGTACCACATGTTGATTAAACACAGTTTAATCACATTTTATTCCTGTGTTAATGTTTTTGTGATTATGACTATCACATGGATTATTGGATCTCTTATTTTCACTTACTTTAAGCTATTTTTATATCTTAATTTTAAATATATAATATTTTAGTATTAATTTACTAGCCATTCCCTACATCCCCAAAATTTAAGAATTTTTTTGCTGTCCCTGAAACCCTATCCTCACATCCCCCCCTTCCTCGACATTCAGTGAAACATTTGTGTTAATGTAAAACGGGGATCCCAAGAACAAAAGAAGGTGTTAGCAAATTCCAAAAAAATGGACTAATATTTAGAAGCTTATGCATAGTTGTAAAACTTGAACTCGACAATTACTCAGCAGGCCCAAAAAAGTTCTAAAAATTGGCAATAACTTGGCAATTTTATCAAACATTTTAAAATACATATTTTTTTAAAAATATTCCTATAGAATATATATTACTAAATTTGTATAACATATTATTGATTTTCCATCATATATAAATCAAAATTAAAGTTCAATACATATCATAGACCCCAGTGGGGTTGAGGGGCAGCACTCCCTCATGGGGGTTGAGGGGCAACACACCTTGTCGGGTCCAAGGGCAATGCCCCTTGTCGGGTCCGAGGGAAAAGCCCCTTGCACGTTCCCTATCACGATATAGGTGAGGTTGAGGGGTGGAGCCCTCACCAAGCCAAATTAAGGCCTTTGAAACCACACAAACCTTCATGACACACACCATTTTCACAATTTTATCACTTAAGAGTGAATGTTTATGGGGGACAGTCATGTATCATTATTGCATGGCACAATTCTTGAGAAAGTTGAGAGCATGGAAATAGATGTTTATGACCATAGTCCTAAAATAATTCCATGCTGAAGAAAGCTACATTTTTTTCCCTTTTCTTTGATTGCACAAGTAAAACACTCTTAACACAATCAACTTGGATTTTGCTCAAGTGTATTTTGTATTTACCCATATTTTGTTCTTTCCAACCATAGTCACGTGTAGGTAATAGTAAAACTGAAAAAGTGAAAAAAAGACTGTTACAGTCACGCAGCATCATGCCCTGAGTCGTTGTGTATGCTCAACCGCATCCCGAAAATGGATGAAAGCACTTAAAAAAAATCGAGTTTGGCCTTAGGTAGGTTTCATATCATATTTAGGCAAGTTTTTTCCAGGTTTTACTGAAAAAAACGTGTGTTTGGCACACAAGTACTTGCAAATTTTTTCATCTATGAACTAATGAATACATGTATATTTGAAAATGTTTCACTAAATAGCCCCACCATGCTGGTAGAAAAAGTTAGAATTTTCAATTATGCCATTGAAAAAAAGCAGATACATGCATTACATGGATGGTACCAAGATGTTAGGCAGACATGTGCAGGTTATTATTTTTTTGAAAATCATGAGACTCTTATTTGTAATATAACAAGTCACAAAGGACCCTACAATTAGGTTGGGAACTGAGTGACACTTTTTGGGTTTAGAGTGAGATTTATGCATGGATGCATTTAGATGTTATGACATCAAATTTCAATATGCCAATATATAATTGAGAATGGATGTCATATACTGAATGAAACTGTATGACATTTTTTAAACATGGCACCTTCGAATACAGAACCACTGCAATGATTTTTAGTGTATTACTTTAGCATCACTCAGTTCAAAAACTCAGGCTCAAGAAACACTTGATAGACCAGAATTTTGACTCAAACTTGGGACTTGGAAAAAAAATCAGCATATTAAAAAAAAAATCATAAAATGAACTTAAATTATTGCAAAATAGTGTCAACAAGCAAAAGTAATTAATTTAATTCTCGCGCAGCCAGGAAATTGTTAAAAAACTTTCAAATTCATAGCAATGGAGAACAACTCAGAAAAAAATTATAAATGTTTCTCTTCTAGCTGGAGAGTTTTTGGAGAGTAGTCAACAAAACTCTTGAGTTTCTGGGTGAGTAACTTGCCTGATGCAATTTCACTCATGAGTTCTCGCAAGCTGGTGAATAACTTGACTAGTTTTTTAATTATGGTGTCACTCAATGGATGACACTGATTGCTGATTACCACTGTGTTTCCATTAAAACGAGGTGTTGCAAATTTATGAAGGCCCATTATGTACACATCGATGCATTTTCATTTGCACAATGCCATGATTGTTTATATTCAAACATGATGATGGAGGCATGTGATGCTCATGAGTATTAGCAATTTTGATCCAGAAACCATTTTGGATTGCCACCCTAAACTATAAACACATACACTAGTTATAACAAGCACTAAGGCACTAAAGTTAGTCATCATACCCTATGGTGTTATTGACATGGGAATAGAGTCACCGCCCCAAAAGATAATCATGATAATTAGTTGATGTTGATAGTAAGAGTTTGATCTCTTTTGGAAAGACTGCATTGGCCATAACATTTTCCATAATTATGGAGAATTGAAAAACAAGGAAGCACTCAATAACCACATACCCTACAAGTTGAATATATTTACACAGTGCACTAACACTTTATAGATTCTTGTTTTCCTCCTATGTCATTCGGTTCATTTGGACCCCACCCCCCTGCTGGTGTGGGTCCAGTCCAGGTTTGGGTCCTGTTGTGACCTTTTCACACATCGCCCCATTGCAAATGGGGACCCTTCGTTTTTTTTTTTTTTTTGCTTTTTGGTTTTGCCTTGGCGTCGCAACTGCTTATCACCAGTCTTTTTGCAATGAGGAGTTTGAGTTTCGAACGGTCACCCGAGTCAGTTGAGAAATTGAGCCTAGATCACTGTGCAAATGTCATCACCATTGTGCTTAGAAGGCCTGGGAGACGAAGATCGACTGTCGTTTCAGTCGATTCTGACACTTCCAAATTTTTAGGGTTTCTCACCCCGGGCCCCCTATTTTTTAGGACCTACTTTTTTGGCACTTTTGGGCAATTCTGGGATCCCTATTTTTTAGGGTCTATTTTTGGAAAGTTGCTATTTTTGGAAAATTTCTATTTTTAGAAAGTTTCTATTTTTAGAAGGGTCACGAGTTTCGAAAATCCACTCAGAAGTTCGAAAAGATCAACGAAACTCTCAGAAAATCGATTCGAAGTTTTTTTGAAATTTTGGCAAAATTTTAGAAAATCACATAAAAAGTTCAAAAAATCTGGAAAATTTGTTCAAAAATGGTGAGAAATTCTGGAAAATCACAGAAAAATCTAGTGAAAAGCACAGAAAATGGTGAATAAGATGATGAATTCATCAACAAATTGTGGAAAATTCGAAAAACCAGTCAAGAAATCTGAGATAATGACTGAACATTCATGAAAAATCTGGAAATTCGAGCATGGAGGAGACTGGAGTTTGTGAGAAATTTGCCTAAGTATGGAGTTTACCAGCAGGTTAGAATGGAGAAAATAAGCCAAGAAAGCTTCAGCCTGAGTAGAAATGGCAATGAAATGAAAGAACTCCGCCCAGGAAAGAAGGGTCAATGGCATAAAAATCTGATCAATGGCCAAACAATCAGTGGAGTCCGCCTTAACAAAAGCTAGGAAAACGATGTCAATGGCTAACTAGAAGCTGAAGTCCGCCCCTGTCAAAGCATCAAATGGACAGACACAAGCTGAAGTCCGCCCTTGGAAAAGAAGAAAATGTCCAAGGCCAAAGGTTGAATGGCCAGGTCACAGCCAAAGTCCGCCTTAAGATAACTGTCCAATGGCAATGAAAGCAAGGAAGTCCACCTTAGTCAATGAGGCAATGGTCACCCACAAGCCCAAGTCCGCCCTATGAAGTGGCTAGGAAGATGCTGAAGTCCGCCCAGCTAGAATGGTTAATGGCATACAAAAGCATAAAGTCCGCCCTCAGCCAAGAAGTCAAGTGGCAAGCCAAGACCCAAAGTCCGCCTTAGCAAAAGTGTCCAATGGCAAAGAAAATAAGGAAGTCCGCCTTGGGTAGAAGAGCAAGTGGCAAAGAAAATGAGGAAGGCCGCCCTTAGACATGAAAAAGATGGCTCAACACTTAGCCAAGTCCGCCTAAAGCAATGGCACAAACATGGAGAAATTCCACTCTAAGGAAGGTGGCACAAGATTAAGACAAGTCAGCCTGATGGAAATGGCCTGAAATCTGGTAAGGTCCGCCTTGAAGAATGTTAAGTGGCAAGGCATTTGGCTGAGTCCGCCTGGAGAAATGAAGAAAATGGCAAGCAAATAGCCCAAGTCCGCCCTAGACATAAAATGAATGGCAAGGACAAGTAAAGTCCGCCCATGTTCAAGAGCTAAATGGCTAGCCAAAGAGGCAAGTCCGCCTCATGTCTAAATGTGGATGGCAAGGAAAAGGTGGAAGTCCGCCCAGCAAGATTAAGAAGTGGCTAGACAATTGGTAAAGTCCGCCCTAGGAAGTGGCATAAAATTTGACAAAGTCTGCTCCAAGGAAAATAGCCCAACACTTAGAAAAATCTGCCTAGTCCATGATAAGTTGGCATGAGAGGATTGAAAGAAATTAAGTGGCCAAAACAACTAGCAAGTCCGCCATACTTAGAGGGGTGAGGAAAATTCAAAAGTTTTGCCTAAGTATGAATCTTAAAAAATAAAAATTGAATGTTTAGCCTTGAAAATCAAAAACATTTTGCCAAACGTTCTAGGAAGATTAAATAAATTTTGCCAGACTTTGGACGATTGAAATTTACGGCAAAATATCTTGGATGGTTTAGAATTTTGGTAAAATAATTTCGGACGATGGCCAAATAAAGTTGGACGTGGCAAAATAAATTTTGGAAAAGGATAGAAATTCGTGGCCAAATAAATTGAACGATAGAGATTATGGCAAAGTAAAAGCGGACGAAGCAAGAAAATATGGCCAAATAAAATTGGACATGGCGAAATAAATTTTGGAAAACGAAAGAATGGATGGCCAAATGAAATTGGACGGAAAGAAAATTAAAAGCCTGAAAATGAAATTTATAAAAATCTTTCAAAGCTTATCTTGAGAAGTTATCTTTAGGGAATCTAAAATAAATTTATTTTGTTTCTTGCAGGCGGATGACTACACGAGGCGAAGGAGAGAATGGCGAAGAAAGTGTAAAGTCCGACCAGAAGGGAGATGAAAGAAAACGTGGAAGTTCACCCTTGCACATGGCAAGACAAGCGGGAAGTCCGCCAAGAATTTGGCATCATGAAGACAATGGCAAGCACACCGTCAAGTACATCCAACTTACGCAAGCCAAATTCGAAATTGAAGACAAATCTACCGGCGAAGTTTATTTGAGCACAAAAATGGCTAAAATCTTGAAGGTATTACAAAGTAGCCAAAATTTGGCTAAGTATGGGAAATTCTCCATCGAGAAAGTTCCAATTTTCCTTCATTACGGCAAAGGCACAAGGGGATTCCTCTCCAAATTCAAGGCACTTGAAGAAATTCCAAAGCAATCCGGAAAGAAAGATTTAAGGGCTTCAAGTCTAAACAGGTGCTCTGAGGCGAGGTGAGAAGAAGAAGCCATAGTCATCCAAGATCAAAGAACAAAGGATAGAGTCATCGGCAGAGAAAATATTCTAAGGCAAGAATATGGAAAAAGAACGAAGCGATCAAGGAAGACATCCAGTACGTTGAGGTGGCGCCTCGTCATCTTCCAACCAATCAGATTGTTCCAAATCAACATGCAACAACTTTCTATTTTATCTGTTGGTTCATATTTAGCAAAAAGGACAAGTGTCCTCGAATGTTAATTTTCTTATTGGTGGAACGGCGAGCCCCTAATTGTTTATCTCTGGCCGTTGGTATGGGATATAAATTGAGCTCACCTCATTTGTAAAGCATGGGAGCATGTTGCAAAACATGTTGAGATAAGCAACTGTTGTAAGATTGCCAAAGTAATAAGTAATGCATGCATTGTTCTGATGGTGATTGCTTCTCTTATTTTGGAATTGTCATGGTTCTTATCCCTCATCATAGTTTAGATTTCTTTTCATGTATGTTAGATGAATGCAAGATTTGATAAGTATTGATTCATGGTGAAACTTTTTGCTCATACTTTCTTTGAACAAGATGATTTTTGTTCAATGCGTAAAGTTAGCCTGAGCTTACTTTGTGGATTCTTAACTTCTGTCTGAATAAATATTGTTCGATTCGATGGTAGTTATTCATGACATGAAAATCATAAGCACATTCCCTTGAAGATTGCACGCTCTTTGTGTAGTTGTCGTTGAGCGTGGCGAAGCAAAGCGTGGTTATTGGTTCCACCAAGTCAATACCGTCTCTTGAATTCTTAGGAGTAGATTAAAACTTCTAAACCCTCATCTCCTTTTTCAGTTTCTTTGATCCGACCGGAATAATAGAGCTTCATTGTCTAGACCTTCATTGTGAATTGAACAAGCCTAGCATAAGTCCCCTTGTCATAACCAGCAAATCACATCCATACCACAGAGCCTATCCGCATTCATCTTAAACATTGGAATTATCGTATGATCTTACTTGCAATCTTAGCATACGAGGTAGTTTTTCAAGAGGGGATAGAGCGTCTTTGGACTCTTTATTCTAGAATGTTTGTTGTGTCATAAAACACGCATCAACAGGTCCGATCTCAGTTCACCCACAAGTTTGCCCAAGAACCCATGGTTCCCGAGCAATACCCTAGGCAAACCCAAGTGAACCCAAGGGAACTCAGCAACTAGGCCCCCAAAAGTAAAAATAACATTTTAAAAAGCATTTTTTTCAGAACTGACTAAAAAGCATTTGGTTGCCCTAAAGTGAGGGCATAACACATTATTCAACTCATTTGACAAACACAAATGACTAAAACTGTATTTTTTTCCCTCCAAGCTGCCATTGTTGGGTTTTGAAGGTTGGCTCATTTTCTTTTGAAGGTGAGGACTATAGCAGAGTTAAACCTATAGTAACAAGGGAGAAATAGTTGCACAAAGAAGATTTAACCATCAAAAGTGAGTGAATCTTTCATTTTTTTTAAGTTTCTTCTAATTTTTTTTGGTAAGTTTTGAGAAAAAATTGAACCTTTTATGCATAATAAGGGGTTATAATGCCAAAAAAAAAAATTAAGTTGTAGGGTAACATGTTAATTTGTAATGTTTCTTTGATTTAGGTTCATACAGAATGGCTGGTAGTTCTACAAATGTAGAGAGTTCATTTAAATTTGATGCATTGTCACCTTTTTGGCTGTTAGGAAAATGAAGGTGTCTCAGCCTTTGATTTTTCCATAGCATTGATTATTTAAATATTTAATGTTGCTATTTTCTCACGTTGTCTTGTGAGTTACAACTTGCAGTTTCTATTTTGAGGAGTCAAGATGGAAAGTTGCATTTACAGGTGGAGTTCTGCATGAAGGAATTTTCTATTTTTGTGTTGAGTTTGCATGGAATGTGAGTTATCGAGGTGCAATTATTATTTGGCAAGTGCAGGTTTTGCATGTGCAGGTTTTAGTGACAATTGGCAGTTGCAGTGTTGTATGTGGTGATAATTAGAAACTTACCATTATGCGTGTGCAGTGGTTTTCACCTTTGGCAATTGATTTAGAAATGTCTAATTTATGCATTGTAAGCTCCTATATGTTGAGCACTTGTGTTTTGGAGTTGTATGATGTTGTGTTGAGATACCGTTATGCTGCCACATTTACTCCAGAATTGTAACACAGACAAACTCCTGTAGAAGCTTGCACTACAAGTGTATTGTGACTGTTGTTTACAGATAATAAATTGTTCAAGCTTTTGGGGTGTGGGGTTTTTTCTCCCGAAAGGGTTTTCACCACGTATATTTGGTGTTGTGTGTTTTTTTGGTATCTCTGATTCTATTTATGATACCTATTTTGTACATCTTCTATAGAATAAGGGTTTGAAACTATAGAAATTTGCACATTCTCTCATCTGATAGATTGGTGTTGGAAGCTTTTCCACATACCTTGCTTCCTTTCAATTGGTATTAGAGCCTGATCACCTCTGTTTCCTATTGTGGATTAAAGGGTTTTTTGTACTGATTTTATTTTGAGTGGAAACTTGTTGCACAAATTTTTTGTTGACCCTATTGCAAGAAGGAGATGGCGAGCACATCTGGTAGATTTGAGATAGAGAAGTTTAATGGAGGCAACTTTGAGTTGTGGAAGCTCAAGATGGAAGACATGCTTGTAGACCGCGATTTGTGGACAACTATTTCTAGAACTATACCAATGGGCATGAAACAAGAAGATTGGGATCTAATGGATCGGAAGGCTAAGGGTCTGATAAGACTCTGTTTAGCTGATTCAGTATTCCTAACTTGCTCAGATTTATCAGGCTAAATCCCTGGTAAATAAGTTGTTCCTACGAAAGATGTATTCTCTACGAATGGAAGGAGGAGGATGTGTCGTAGATCATCTAAATACATTCAACATGCTTGTTGCCCAATTGAACTCTGTTGGTGAGAAAATGGAGGAGGATCATTGCATGACTTTGTTGTGTTCACTGCCAGATTCATGGGACCACCTTGTCATAGCCATTGGAAGCATAGTTTGCGGACTCGGCCGACTCGCCGCGGACTCGGGAGTCCCTACCCTGGCCGAGTCCACTCGCCGCGGACTCGGGAGTCGAGTCCAGGAGAGTCCTGGGTCGGGACTCGGGAGTCCAACCTCAGGACTCGGAGAGTCCTGAGGTCAGACTCGGGAGTCCCAACACAGGACTCTCCCGTGTGGCTGGAGTCCAGCATGGAAAAGAGTCCGAGGTTGGACCGGGAGTCCCAACCCAGAACTCTCCTGTGTAGGCTGGGAGTCAAAAGGGGTTAAAAACCCATGTTTTTTTTAACTTTTTCTTTCATTTTAACACTCAAGTTTGTGAAATAGAGGTCTGCAAATTGAATTGGGGTTGAAAGAAGCCAAGATTATATGTAAACATTTATAATCTTATGATGTTATACATTGAAACTATGAGTATTTGATGACTATGAATGATTAAATTTCAATTATTGAGTGTTTGATGATCATATGACATGTAATATTTGAATTATGAGTGTTTGATAATCAAATTAGGCTCTTATGTTCTCTAAATGCATTAATTTGTTCTTGTTTTTTTGTAAAACTACGGTTTTTTTTTTTTGCCGAGTCCTAGCCGAGTCTTTTCCCGAGTCCGTGCCGAGTCCCGAGTCCGAGTCATATTTTTGGGCTGCCGAGTCCGCGGCGAGTCCGAGTTTTCCAACTATGATTGGAAGTACTACTACCACCTTTAAGATGGATGAAGTGGTTGCATCATCTGAAGAGATGCAGAGAAAATCTTTTGAAACAGATAAGGAGGCTCTAGCGGTTCAAGGAAGAACAAAAGAAAAAGGAAAAAAGAAGAACATGAAGCAAGAGAAGTAAGAATCCAAATCTCATGGGAGATCGAAGTCTCCTAGTAAGACCAAGGCGAAATGTTGGAATTGCGGAAAATCTAGTCACTTCCGCAAAGATTGTAAGGAGAAGAAAAAGAAGAAAAAGAAAGCTTTCTCTAATTCTGAATCCGATAAGTCCTCTCAGGATGATGCAAATGCCTTTGTCGCTACCTTAGCAACACATGCATCGTAAGATGTGTGGCTGATAGACTCCGGTGCTTCTTTCCACATGACTTCGCATTGAGATTGGTTTTCTAAGTATGAAAGTTATGATGGTGGAAAGGTGTACCTAGGTGATGACTCTCACTTGAATATTGTTGGTTGTGGAAGAGTCAAGATAAAATTCTCAAATGATAGAGTCAAGATAAGATTCCCAGATGGTAGAGTGAAGGGGATCGATGGTGTCCTACATATCCCTAGTTTGGCATAGAACCTTCTTTCTGTAAGTTGAATGATGTGGGTGTGCAGATTGTCTTCTTGAATGGAGGATGCAAAATGACAAGAGGAGCTATGGTGCTTTCTAAGGGTGTTCGGATAGGCACTCTATTTCAGCTGGATGCATGCACGGTTTAGTGCAATAGTTCTTATGTGGAAAAGAAGAAAAGGACTTCTAAGTCACTACCCTCACCATTGGAACCAGCAGCAAAGAAGAAAGCTGCATCCACTTTTGATGGTCGTGCTTTTTAGATACCTAAGGGTGCTCATGCTTTGGAGATGAAGTTACCTGCTGAGAAGACAATGCTTTGGCACCAAAGACTTGTCACATTGGTGAAAAGGGTTTGAGAACCCTAAAAAATAAATGCCTTGTTGAGGGGCTTGACGATTGTAATCTTGAGTTCGATTTTTGCGAACATTGCGTCTATGGAAAGCAAAACTGTGTTCAGTTTTATCACAATTCTCACAAATCTCCTGGGGTTTTGGACTATGTGCATTCTCATGTTTTTGGTCTTGTAAATGTTCCTTCGTTATCAAAATCTGCATATTTTGTTTATTTCATAGATCATTACAGTAGAACATTTATTTATTTGCTCAGAAGTAAATCTAAAGTCTTCAGTCGGTTTAAGGAGTTTAAAGGCTTGGTAGAAAATCAGACTGGTAGGAAGATGAGGTGTTTGAGGACTAACAACAGTGGTGAGTTATGTTCTACAGATTTCGATAAGTTTTGTAAAGAACATGGGATTGAAAGGCATAAGACAACTCCATATGCTAAGTGGAGTTGCGGAGAGGAACAAGAAGTTGATGGAGAGGGCTAGGAGTATGCTAAGTGGAGTTGGCCTTGAACAAAAGTTTTGGGCTGAAGCTGTTGCCACTGCATGCTATCTGGTTAACAAATCTCCTACATCAGCTCTTGTTGAGAAGACACCTATGGAGGTGTGGTCGGGCAAGAAGCCCTCATTGAGACATCTTCGTGTGTTTGGTTGCGAGGCATATGCTCATGTGCCAAAGGAGAAAAGGTCGAAATTGGAAAACAAGGCTATCAAGTGTATCTTCATCAGATATGGTATTGGTGTGAAAGGGTGCAAGCTTTGGGATCCATTGGCCAAAAAAGTTCTCTACAGCCGAAGTGTTATCTTCAGAAAGATGAAACCTTCTACTATTTTGCAGCCTACAGAAGAACAAAAGCAAGAAGATGTGGTTCAATTTTCTCTTGACCCTAAGAAAGTTGCACCTAAAGCCCAAAATGGACCTGATGATGAGGAGAGCTTGAGAAGCTCTGAAAGTTCTGAAGAAGACGAAGAAGAACCTCAACCTTAGCAAGTAAGGAGGTCTATGAGAGATAGGCGACAACCTGATAGGTTTGGTTATTCATTGTTGGATTCAAATTGTATTTTTGCTTTGATTGCTAACGCTAATGAGCCAAGGACTGTGCAAGAGGCATTGGGTATGAGTGATGCAGATTCATAGATGAAAGCCATGGATGAGGACTGTGTCACAGTATTCGCCAAATTTTCGGCATGAAATTTGGAATTTGTCAAATTTCTGAAAAAATCATGAAATTCGTTAAAATTTGTTCTAATTCGTTCAAGTTCATATGGCTTAAAATTTATTAAAAAAGTATTTTCAAAAAGTGTTTTCATTTTAGGGTTTTCGATAGGATTTTTGAATAAATATGCAGCAGCGACGAGCAAATATCGTGTCTCTGATTTTAGGCGAAGTCTTTTTCAATTGTTGAAGAACACACAAACAGGAAGCATTCAAAAGTTTCCACAGTTGTTTCAGAAGGTCTTCAAGGTCTACGGAAATCATTTTGCAGCGCCCTTTCTACAAATCATTGGCTGCAAGCCTGAAACCGC
Source organism: Sequoia sempervirens (assembly GCA_007258455.2). Lineage (NCBI taxonomy): Eukaryota > Viridiplantae > Streptophyta > Pinopsida > Cupressales > Cupressaceae > Sequoia > Sequoia sempervirens. The sequence goes on from VDFB02354001.1 coordinate 20,618, forward strand.
CTTCATTCTGCAAGTCACGTCCTGCAAGCTCGAGTTTCATTCTGCAAGTTGCGTCTTGAAAACACATCTGCAAGCTCGAAATTGAAAGGTAGGCCGTCTAAATTTTATTTTGATTTGAAAGTGCATAGTTTATTCACAAAAAATCTAGTGTTTTCATAGATTTAATATTGTATTATTTTATTTATATTAGCTTTCTTAAATCTTATTTTATTAATATTAGGTATTATTATTTTATTAATATTAGATATAATATTTATTTTAGGTTTTATTATTTTATTAATATAAGATTTAATACTGTGTTATTCGCGTAGATTTAAATTAAATTTTTTCGTATTGTATTATTTTATATATATTAGGTCTTTAATATTTTATAAAATGTGAAATATTAAATATTTTATTATTTTATTTATATTAAATTTATATTAATAAATTAATATTTAATATATGTAAATTTAATATTATATTAGTTTCAGTATTTTGTCTTTTAAAATTAAATTAAAAAATAATGCGGTAACTTTATTATGTTTTTAAAAATTAATAAATATTTATTTTATGCTTTTAGTTTTAATAATTAAAATTAAAATTAAAAATTACTATATTTTTTATTTTATGCTTTAAAATATAGTGTTTTATTTTGTTTTTAAATTAAAATATTTTATTTTTATGTTGTATAAAATAAAGTTTAGTATTTCTTATTTATTTTTTAAGTAAAAATACAAAATTAATATATTTTGATTTTATGTTTTCAAAAATAAAATTTGTATTTTGTCTTTGAAGCATACAAATTGTTATTTTATGGCTCCCCATAAATCAACTGTCGAGGCATGGAAATATGTCACTCGCAATGGTACAAATCTCAAATGCACCAAGTGTCAAAAACCTTTTATTGGAGGTTTGACAAGGGCAATGGACCATTTACTTGGCATTTCAGGGGGTGCAGGAGGAGGTGTTTCAGCATGTCCAAAAGTTACCCCAGAAATGAGAGCTGCTTTAGAGAAAGAACAGTCCTCTTCAATTGTAGGAAAAATGTAGAATGCACAAAAAAAACAGAGAATTGAAGAGGATAGGTCTTAGTCTAGACACACAACATCTATCATGTCTTCCCCTTCCACCTTACCTAGGCATGTGGGTGTATCAAAAGAGAGTGGAACATTGAACAACTTTTGGAAACCAGTAGAGAAACAATAGGTGGCTGATGCATTAGCTGATTTGCTTTACTCAAGTGCTATTCCATTCAATGTTGTGAGGAATCCACATTTTCATAATGCAATTCAAAAAGTTGTAGAGTTTGGCAAAGGGTACACACCCCCATCTTCGTAGGCTTTCAAGACAACTCTTTTGCAGAGGTCAAAAGATAGAGTGACTGAGAAATTAGCTGATGTCAAAACCTCTTGGAATGAAACAGGTTGCACTATATTGAGTGATGGATGGTCAGATATATGTCAAAGGCCATTGATTAATGTTTTGGTGTCTTCTCCTGATGGTGTTGTGTTCTTGAAAGTGATTGACACCATGAACCACAAGAAAACTTTTGAGTATATTTTTCAAATATTAGAGGAAGCCATTCTTGAAGTAGAGGTGGAAAATGTGGTTCAAGTGGTAACTGATGGTGCAGCAAATTGTGTGGGAGCTGGGAAACTGATTACAGAGAAGTACCCACAAATATATTGGAGCCCATGTGCAGCCCATTGTCTCGATTTGTTGCTTCATGACTTGGCTAAATTCCCATGGGTACATGAAGCTATTCATAGAGGGAGAGCAATTGCAAATTTCATACGAAATCATTGTCTCACATTGAGTCTTTATAGGCAGCATGCATCCAGGGAGTTGTTGAGGCCTTGTGAAACAAGATTTGCATCATTTTATATCACTTTGAAAAGAGTGGTTGAAGAAAAAGCAGCTTTGAGGGCTGTTATTTGTTCCAATCAGTGGGAAAATTCTGTGCTTTCAAAAGGTCATAAGGGGAAGAACATAGAGCAAATCATTCTAAACAGCAATTTTTGGGAAAGTGCAGCAAAAGTTTTGCTTATATGTGAACCAATTGTTGAAGTGCTTCGTATGGTTGATGGTGACACTCCTTGCCTTGGCATGCTTTATGAAAGCATGGACCGTTGTAAGGAATCTATTCAAAAAGCACTAAATAATGTAGAAGCAGAATATATGGAGATATGGGAGACAGTTGATTGCAGATGGAAAATGATGCACACACCTTTACATGCAGCAGCTTGTTTTTTGGAGCATAAGTTGTTTTCTATTAATAGAAAAGGTGATTCTGAAATTATGGGAGGGCTTTTTGAAGCCATTGAAAAGTATGAATCAAATGCGACAATTTCAGCACTAATCAGATATCAATGTTGGGAATACAAGAAAGGAGAAGGGATGTTTGGAATGGCAGCAGCCAAATATGACTTGGCACGTGTACCTAGATATAGATGGTGGTTGAAATATGCAGGACAAACTCTTGAGCTACAAGAGTTTGTTGTTTGAATTTTGAGTTAGGGAGTAAGTTCATCAACTTGTGAGAGGAACTCGAGTTGCTTTGACCACATCCATTCCAAAAAAGAGGAATAAATTGTTGTCTGGAAAGTTGGGAGATCTTGTCTATGTTCGTACCAATTTAAAATTGTTAATGAACAAATAAGCAAAGGACTCTTCCTCACAACAAATTCTTGAAGACATAGCAGTGCCAGTTGCAGATGAGCCTAACTTTGCAAATGATGAATTGAGTAGTGATATAGATGATGATGATTTAGCATCTCAACCAAGTGCTCTTGATGACTTGACTTGGAGCCTTTTTGAAGTTCTAAAGTCTTGACTGTTATTGTACCTTTTGACAAAAGAAAATCTTCGCAAAAGTGATTTCACATTTTTCTTATGGTTTATATTTTATAAATGTGACATCTTTTTGTAATGATTTCAAATCTATTTATCAATGTTAAACTATTTAGACAATTTTATGGATATATTACTTATATTTGTTAAAAAAAAATTACATAAGGCGAATTTAATCCCAATTTTATAATTTTTGAATGTTTTCTTTGCCGAATTTGAATTCAAATTCAAATCTTATAACTTAGGATGAGGAGACGACTGCGTTGAAGAAAAATGATACATGGGATTTGGTACCCTTACCTGAAGAATGCAAACCCATTGGTCGCAAATGGGTGTTCAAGAAGAAAGTTGTTCTTGATGGCAGTGTTGAGAAGCATAAAGTAAGGTTGGTTGCGAAGGTTTATTCGCAAGTGGAGGGGATAGATTATGGTGAGATATTCTCTCTTGTTGCAAAGCTGACATCTATTCAGTTCCTATTATCATTAGCAGCAGCATATGATTTAGAAGTGGAGTAGATGGATGTGAAAATAGCCTTCTTTCATGGTGACTTGGAGGAAGAAATCTATATGTCACAGCCTAAACAATATGTGGTTAAAGGTAAAGAAAATCGGGTATGCAAGTTGAAAAATTCTTTGTATGGTCTTAAGCAATCTCCTACGATGTGGTACCAAAAATTAGACACCTTTGTGTTGAGTTAGGGATTTCTAAGATCTAAATATGATCATTGTGTTTACTACAAAATTGTTAATGATCATTTTCTCATCATTGCATTGTATGTTGATAATATGTCGTTTTTTGGGAAAGATAAAAATTTGATTTCAGATATGAAGTCCCAGTTGTCATCACAATTTGAAATGAAGGATTTAGGTGCAACTCGATATATCTTGGGGATGGAGATTAGAAGAGACAGAGGTAACAAAAAGCTTTGGTTAAGCCAAAGTAAGTATGTGAATGCAGTGTTGGAGAGATTCAACATGACAACTCGCAGACAATTAGCGGTTCTTGTGTTGCAGGGAACGAAACTTTTTGTAGAGGATTCTCCAAAGTCTCCTTCTGAGATGGCAGACATGACAATAGTACCATATGCTAGTGCTATAGGTAGTTTGATGTATGCTATTGTCTGTATGAGGCTAGACATTGCCCAAGCAGTGCAAGTCCTGAGTCATTTTATGGCTAATCCTAGACAGGTGCATTGGGGTGCAGTTAAGAGAGTGTTCAGATACTTGTGGGGTTTCCGAGTATGCCTTATGTTTTCACGGTTATCGTATTGGACCTCGACATTCAATTTGTATTCATGGGTTTGTGGATTCTGATTGGACAGGAGATATTGACAACAAAAGATCCACTAGTGGATATGTATTCACAATGTTTGGTGGTGCCATTAGTTGGATGAATAAGCGACAAGCTGTAGTCGCTTTGTCCACGACAGAAACAAAGTACATAGCAGCTACTCATGCTTGTAAGGAAGCCATTTGGCTTAAGCGTTTATGTTCAAATGTTGGGCTTGATGTAGGTCAGATCACTATCTATTGTGACAGTCAGAGTGCCATTTGTTTGGAAAAGAATCCTACTTTCCATGCCAGAACAAAGTATATTGATGTACAGTTTCATTTTGTTCATGATATGGTGGAAGATGGAAAGGTGAAGTTGGAGAAGGTTGACACCCTAATGAATGTTGCAGATGCATTGACAAATCCAATGAACACAGAGAAGTTCAGATGGTGTTCGAAGTATATGGGCCTCTCGGTCTCTAGCAGTTAAACCATGTTACTTCCATTGACTCTTCAAAGGTGTTCGACAAGTGGAAGAATGTTAGGAAAATGAAGGTGTCTCAACCTTTGATTTTTTTGTAGCATTGATTATTTAAATATTTAATGTTGCTATTTTCTCACGTCATGTGAGTTACAACTTGCAATTTCTATTCTGAGGAGGAGCCAAGTTGGAAAGTTGCATTTACAAGTGGAGTTGTGCATGAAGGCATTTTCTATTTTCGTGTTGAGTTTGCACAGAATGTGAATTTTCAAGGTGCGGTTATTATTTGGCAAATGCAAGTTTTACATGTGTAGGCTTGGTGACAATTGGCAATTGCAGTGTTGCATGTGGTGATAATTAGAAACTTACCATTATCCGTGTGCAATGGTTTTGGTGCTTTCCAAGTTGCATCTTTAGCCTTTAGCAGTTGATTTAGAAATGTCTAATTTATGCATTGTAAGATCCTATATATTGAGCACTTGTGTTTTGCAGTTGTATGATGTTGTGTTGAGATACCGTTATGCTGCCAGATTTACTCCAGAATTGTAACACAGAAAAACTCCTATAGAAGCTTGCATTGCAAGTGTATTGTAACCATTGTTTACAAACAATATATTGTTCAAGCTTTTGGAGTGTGGGGTTTTTTCTCCCGAAAGGGTTTTCCCCACATATATTTGGTGTTATATGTTTTTGTTGTATCTCTGTGTAATGTCCCCTATCCTAATTTGCCCTAGAATTCGTCTATTGATCACAAATTTCGACAAGCTAGGGTTAGGGCTTTCTCCTTGAAGAGCACAAAAATATACTGAGAGGCGGAGGGGGGAGAGGAGGTGAATCAGTATGTTAACAAATTTTTACCCTCTCAACTTTTATCAACTTTAAACTCTAACACAATATCAACCATGCAAGAATATAACAATATGAACAAGTTGACACCAAGATTTTACGTGGAAACCCTCACGGGAGAAAACCACGATACAAATAATGTACTTTATGAATTATATAAGTTTCACAATTTAGTAGGCACCAACCCACAAGGAGCACCAACTCCTATCTCTGATTTAGTAGGCACCAACCTACAAGGAGCACCAACGCCTAAATCTGATTTAATAGGCACCAACCTACACTTGCCAAGCACCATCTTAGCAAAAGATGATAACTTCAAAAATAGTGTTCCACCTTCAATGTTGCTTCTTCAACGGATGATGGACAATTCTGCTCAAATATGTCTCTTGAACTTGCACCAAGTCTGCTACAAAGATCTGTCTTCTATATATTCTTCAGATACACAACTTCTCTTAAAAGTCTACTATAAGGCTTGCTCATAAATCTGTTATAATATTGCACATATTCCTTCATAAATTTGCTCTAAATCCCTTCACAAATTTGCTCCAAATTCCTTCATAAATCTGAATATATTTCTGTATGTATCTTCTTTACATTTGCATCTTCTTCTCTTTACCAATCTGTCATAAATTCTTCTTTCAAATCTGCATATACCCTTCTTACAAATCTACCATAATCTTCTGTATAGATCTGTCATATATTCCTCTTCTATATCTGCATGAACTTCTCTTCTATATTTGTATGTGTCTATCTGATATAACTTTAATCCCTCACAATTCTCATACCAATGATTGCTGGTATATAATGCATTTTATACACTCAACAGTTCTACTTATTCATCTCACACTCTCTTTAAATCTGCTTACAAATGATAATACATTATCCACATATAAGCTCTCCTTTAAATCTGTAGGTGTATGTTTGATGTTTCTCTTATTTCAAATGCATATCTCTCTTACAAAAATGATATGCTGCTCTGATTTCTATACAGCCATTCACTCTTCATACCCCACGTCCACATTTATAAATCTGTTTGTATTGGATGACATTTTACTCTACACACTTTTTTTTCCTTCCACAATCTTACTCCTTTTATATTTCCATGCCTCTACAAAGAGTTGTATCTCTTTGAAAAGAGAAAACCTTTTAAAAAATGTCTCTTTGTTACCAATTCTTCCCTTAAACTACTCGCTGCCTTTGAATTCATTAGTTGCTTCCTTTTATTATAACTAATACCTAGCCTTTTAAACTTTACAGTACTTGGAAGAGGTGCGATCTTCTAAAAGGAGATAATACTTCATAATGAATGAACTTTATTTTTATTTCTGCCTTTAATAAATCTTAATTATTGCTTCTTTAAATTATTTTTTATTTCTAAATGATGATCGCTGCTCCTTTTCATAAAATAATCGCTGCACCATAACTCTTCAATAATAATGATCGCTGTCTCTTATTAGTCTTCTAAATAATAATCATTGCTGTTTCTTTAGATGGAATCGCTGCCTTAGCAATTATATTCTTTCCTGACTTTTTATTCGTCTTATATGTGTTTTGTCTTTTTCTTAATTTGTCTTTTTGTGACTTTGTTTTTTTTCTGCTTTTGTCTTTTCTGCTTCATGATTTCATCGGGCTGCTTTATTCATTAATCCACCACCTTTCTTTGTTTTCTGTTCATTATTTATGTTTGTTGTTTTTTTCATTACTACCTTTTAATTGATCGTTGCTTAATATAAACTCTACCTTTATGACTATTATTTCTTAATATCAATCACTGCATATTTATTGCTGAGTTTAACCATTGTCTTCTTAATTGCTCCATTTCAATTTATCTTCAAAGGCCATTGCTAAGGACACGTTATCCGCAAAATCAACATGACCATATCCTTTGAATTCCCCTGTTGTCTTGTCGCTTCTGTATGACAGATATTTCACAATCTTTGAAGAGATATTTTACATCATCTTTATTTGAATAGTAAGGAATTCTTCCAAATATGCAAGGCTTCAATTTGCATCTTCATTCTGTTTGTTCTTTGATAAAGCTGCTTCTGCCAAAGCTCATGTGAGTTTTTCTTCGGTAGACAACACCATATTTTATTCTCTTGCAATTTTTCTATGACAGCTTCCTTTGTCCATGTCTTGCAAACATTTCATACATACAGTGTGCCATTATCTCCTCTTGAACACTACTCCATTAATATGATTCCATGGTCAGCCCATATATTTCTCTATAAGCAAGTTGACACACACAAACAAGTTTAAATTTTTAATATAAACTTCATTCTAATCGTCCATATATCAATGATAACAAACTTAGACAATGTATCCTTTCTTGTGTTGTACCCAAAATAAATTTTTGGCATTCTATATAAATTGAGCTAAATCATGTAAAAATGCCGTCAAAAGTCTTTTTTAGGTCAAACCAAACATAGGGTTTTTGTGGGTTTCTGTCAAGGAACACATGCAAAATTCTAAAAAATTGAAAATTAGGGTTTTACGCCCCTATTTTCAAGGAAACCCTCGAAAATAGGACCTTCCCGGAAATGATTGAAAATGATTTTGATAGGGTTAATCAACTTCACGATCACACTAATCAAGTTAGAATCATCAAAAGACATTTTACTCTAGTGGGTCTATTTCTATTTTTCAGGAACAAAGTTAGGAGCTCCACAGCCATTAATGGCAAATTGGCCAGTACCAGGTGCTGAAAGCTAAGCTTCAAAAGCTTCAACGACGCAACCATGGTGAAAAAGGACTAAAAAGATGTTTGATGATGGAGATTCTCAAAACTGAAAAAGGCCAAAATTTGACTAACTCTAGACATACTACGAAGGAGAACCCAGCTCAAGATGCTAAAAGCGCCCTTTCCAAAGAAAGGCGCCCTTGAATCTCAGGGGCTAAATACAGTCTCTTGATTCCTCCAAGGCAGCCATCCTCGGCGTTCTCCTACTGGCTCGACAACGAAACATTCAATGAGATCATCTGATAAGGTGATCACCAGCAATTGTCAACAGAAGGCAATGAGGTTGTTATAAAGAACATCCAAAATAATTGCTCAGCATGGAAAAGGTGCCCTTACTGAAGAAAGGCGCCCTTGAAAGAGAGGATGAAGATGTCATCTATTGAGAAATGTTGTCTTCATGAATTCTATCCAGCTCCAATCCAGTTTCACGGTGAAACCATTTGTGAACCTGCGAGATGAACCAAACAATTGCAGTGATTGATCAACTAAGGAGGCAATCCAGCAGAAAATGCTAGAAAAGCGAAAACAAAAGAAGAACACTGAAAATGTGCTAAGTATCTTGAAAAAGGCACCCTTGCTGAAGAAAGGCGCCCTTTCTTTTGGGCACTCAGATGTTGTCAAAAGGCTGAAGGACTTCCAAGATGATCTTCTCCGTTTGGATTCTCCTCAACAACGAAACCATCTACGAAAGATTCTGACAAAGCAATCATCTGATGATGGAAATCAAACTGAAGCAATTTTCAACAAGAAATAACTGATCAAAAAGAGCAAAAGCGCCCCTACTGAAGAAAGGCACCCTTGCTCGCTGAGGCATTAAATTGACTGTCAGGAACTGAGACATCAGCCATCCTTTTCAGGACTGAGCTGGCCACCTGATGAATTGTCAAGCAAGATTGTCCAACTTATCAGTCAACAAGGATATCAAATCAGAGCACGAGAGGTCTAAATGAAGAAGTTGAAGAATACTCATTGAAAATTTACTAAGGCAAGTGCAAAAGCGCCCTTGCTGAAGAAAGGCGCCCAGTCTTCTGGAGCCTCAAACTCAGTTTTTCAACTTAGCATCTCCCAAGCACATCTCTTCAGCATGGATCAAACTCAACAGTGAATCTATCAACAACTACTCAAGATCAATTGATCAATCTGGAGCGAGGATCAAACAAAGGTCATTCAACATGGAAAAATGATGAAAAAGCACTCAAACTCAAAAGGGACGCCTAAAAAAGTCAAAGGCAAGTTTGTTAACTTCAGTTAAGATATTTTGGAGACAAACTTGGCCAATTCACCCCACGATCAATGGAAATCAACCTTTTGAACTCCAGATCAAGCCAAATCAGGCTTAGATCATGAGTTAGGCGCCCAAACTTCAAGGATTCAGGCTTGAGTCTATATAAAGTAGATCTAGGCATCCTTCATTATTTTCTTTTGTAAGTTGAAGATCAAAACAGCAATAAGCTCTCAAGGACGTCCTTTCAAGATCTGGCAACGCTTTTTGACAATTCTTCAATATTTTTTGAAGATCAGAGGCAGAGGAAGATTTCTAATCAGAGGCTAGATTCAGAGAAAGATTTCTTAGGGAGATAGATAAAAACTTCCAATCCATCTCTTGTCTACTTCCTCTTTTCTTGTCTTAGGTGTTCTTGCATGTCACACAAATCAGCAAGCTACCACAGATCTAATCAACTAGGCAAAATCAAAATAATTTTCCAGTGAAACCCATCTCGTTAGATTTTCCAAAAACAGCAAACTTGTTGCCCCTATTTTTGGGGGTTTTTCCGAAAAAGTTTCAAAATCAAAATTCTAAGGAACTGGGTTTGTTCAGCATTGAAGCACAAACAAAACCCATGTGCCAGATTTTTTCCAGAAAAATACTTCTCGGCAAATGCTATTTTTAGGGGTTTTCGGAAAGTGTCAGAACAAGGTCGTGTGCACAATCAATCTTCGAGTTTTTCAAGATGCAATACTCTCAGGTACAATACAAGACCAAGACAGCCTTGTACCATGATTACCTGAAAACGACTAACACGGACTTACACCAAAAGAATCCAGTGGTCGATCCAAAAGACTTGGAGGGCATGAATCAGATCACATTGCAAAACATAGAGGAATTTGGGTTGCTTCAAGTTGCGTCCATCCCCATCACATTACAGAGTGTGGAGCTTGTAATCGCTTGCATTAAGCATTACAATCCTACCACGAGAGAAATCAAATCAGTGGATGGGAGGATAATCTGCAGTTTGAAGCCCAAGGACATTGAAAAATGTTTTGGTATTCCATCATGCCCTACCAACGTGGTTATATCAGTGACAGAATGCGACAGAGCATTTGAAGCAGCCAAGAATAAATGCCAAGGGATAATAGCAGAAAAATGGTTGAAAGTGAAAAAGGCTACCTTGCCTAAGTTGGTTGGACGAGGAGAATTTAGAGATGAGTATGCAGTGTTGATCACTCTACTCAGCAGAATCACTGGACAGGAAGAGGGCAATCAGTTTTAGTCATGGATGTACTGCATCATTGCTAAAATTATCAGCACACCAACAGATTACCAGGTTTCTAGAGGCTCATAGGTTCCACGTGTTCTTACCTGCTATACCCGATTGCCTTCCAAGGCTAGTTCAGGATATTAAACAATGTGGGGACCTTAGGTGTGTAGAAGGTCCATGAACACTTTGCACGTTCTTGAGGAGTTGCACGATTGGATATTGTACTTGCACTCTCAAGTTTTCAGTAATACAGATACATTACTCTTTTGTACTCGTCATTTACAGTGAATAAAATAAAGTTCTGAGTTCGAGCATTTGAGTTCTCATTAGTTTTAGAGGATACTTATCCAAGGGGTCCACTTGGTGAGTAATCTGTCCTCTTAGTTTAGTATTAGTTTAGTATTACTTGTTGTTTAGTAATTAGTTAGATGTCTGGCACCAACTGTTCCTGCAGCCACTAGAATTCCATTCTATGACTGTTCCTGCAGACAGAGTAGTGCCCTGTTTGTTGCTCAGATTTTCATTCCTACTATGCATTTTAGTTTGATGTAGTTGTTGATTGATGATTGGCATTTATGGTATTCTCTTCTAAGCAATTTACTTTCAGTATTGTGAGTTCTTTAGCTGTAGAATGAAAATGGCTACTTTGGGTCCCTAGTATACATATTGTGCTGACCCATTTCAAGTTCACGTCCTTGGGTTGACAAGTTAATGCACCTTCATGATGATTGAAATAGCTATTCAGGTTAGATGTCCAATCTCTGAATCATGGTTGTAAAGGCTTAGTTATTAAATCATTGTAGGAGGCCAACACACGTCTTGAGTTTACTCAAGCAGAGCGACACTTCAAAAGGACAAGTGACCTCTTCATCATGCACACCGTACGAGAACTAGACCATGAGATGCACGTATGTATTTCACAAGCAGCCAAAGAGGCAATGGTGGACTGGGTGGATTGGTTTATCCAATTCCCTACCTTCACCTACATACGCGTGTATGGCTACATTGGTCACCCACCATGATGCCACACTACCCTTCAAATAGGGTAGTTTTCATGGAATTCCTAAGGCAGTTGGCCGAAGTTCACTCTCACTTGCAACTGAAGAAGAAGCCAGCTGTGAACTTTCCCGTTGAGATGGGACTTTATAGATGTAGAACAGCGGCAGATGCGAAGTTGATGAGCCAAGAAACGGTGAGACTAAATCTCAAATACCTCATTGAGAGAAGGTCATATCATCCCAGAGGTCTCTATACGACACATCTTGAGCAACGCTCATCACATGAATCTTCTATGGAAGATTACAGAGTCAATTGTGACGATGAGTATGAAGTATGAAGAAGAAACTATAGCAGGTTCAGGCTCTCTCAAATAGCTGACTTTATGTCAGAGGCCATCGAGGGCTTGTCTGATGTTGAAGGGGAAGTTATTCTCCCCTCATTCTTCGTAGATTCAGTAGACTCACAACCACTCCCAAGAGTGGATTAGTACGCAAAGGAAAACCCATCTATAGAGGAGAGAACGAGTAGAGTTGTCAAGAACAATCAACTCTACCTCGACAGCAAGAGGACAAGGAAGGTAGTACTTCCCAGAACAGAGCCGCCACAGGTTCAATCTACACTACCTTCCCCATCAAGGAAGAAGCCCAGACAAAAGCAATGGTGTAATCCTCCCAAAGGGTTACAGATGTTTGGACACACGAGGGGAAGACCACAAGAGTTATACATGGATACAGCCACGCATACCCTTGAGATAGTCACGAGGATTGCTGCCCCAGAACCAGTAATAGAGGTTGCAAAGGTAGAGTCAGCAACAGAAGAAGCAGCAGCAAAAACGGTGCCTATGTTAGAAATAGAGCCAACTACATCACCACCATCACAGCAGTCACAATTCCCCATCGACTTGGACTCGCCACCGAGAGACGTCACTCCAGCACAGTCTCATACTTCAGGCATTCAAGGGCCCCATATTCCTCCTTTTAGCGAAGCTAGCCGAGATTCTATCTGGCTTGAGGGTTTCCTAGGTAGGAAGAGGGAAAAGCCCTCCTATGAACTTGACTTCATAGAATTCAACCATGTCCCACAAGACATGCCGACAAAGAAGTTAAAGAAGCAAGTTCACGTGGAAAGGAATGCAGAACATGAGTTCATCAGAAGATAAAAGCATACATGAGGTACAAGTGGAGGACTTCACATTGTCCAAACTTAACCTCGGAAAGACTACATGTCAGCTGGAGGTAGATCTTCTCAAAATCGCCTTAGTGAGCACCCAAGAAAGGATGGCTAAGGATGGAAAAGATAAAGCAGCCTTAAAGGCTGAAATCCAACAGTTGAGGATGTACATTTTTAGCTTGATGCACGGCACCCCGAACATCTCAAACTTACCCCAAGAATTGTTGGATCTTCCCGCAGAGCAGAACCATCACCAATTGATGACATATGGAAAACACTTGAGAGATCAAGTGGAAGAGTTTGTTCTCCAAGGGCGATGTATACTGGCAAATCTATACCAGTTACGGGATAGAGCACATGGACTTTGTGCAGAGATTCAGCAATCAGAGCAAAAGATAGCAGAAAAGAGGCCAGGAGATGAAACCACAATTGCAGACTTGTAATTGGCACATCAATCAGTCTATTCTGAGGAAAACAAGCAACATCTTTTTGCTTGGAAAGAACAGCTGGCATACAAGGTGAAAGCCTATGATGCCCATTTAGTAGAACTGATCGACTACTGACGAGTTGTCGCAGATATTATCAACTTCGCAAGAACGTTGGTAATATCCTTCCCTCACATAGAATATCAGCGCGAGGGAGGAGAAAACATTGAGTTGGTTATAGTGCAGAATCAGTTCAGAGACGTCATGCGCAGCACCTTCCTTGACGATCCAAATGCTTGCAAGCTAGCCAAAGTGGCAGCTTTGTCTACCAAGTTCGAAGAGGCAACTGCCCAGTGTATAGACTTCCAACATCAGCTCACGACAGGAGAAGTAATGCTAAAGCGCCACGTCATCATTTTGCAAAGCATTAACTACCCAAAGGCTGAAGAAGTCAACGAATGGATAGAAACACTGTTGACTAGTGGTGAGCTGTAAAGGCACCAAAGGACGTCCTACCCTCCAAATGGCATTTATGATACTTGAAGTTGATGACTCATTCCAAGTCAACTCAAAAAGACATTAAATGTAATTGGAGTTAACTTGATGCCCCTTCCAAGTTAACTCCACATCCCACAAATCATGCATTGTCAGATCCCACTGATTAAGGATATCTAATTGACTTCCATAATTTGTGGATCTCAAATCTCCACTAAACGTGGATGTCTATTTTGGAGGCATACTTTGTATTAAAGTTCACCTTTAGTTTAGTTTCAGTCAACTGAAGTAGTTTCCAGCTGACTCTTTGTTTAGTTTCAGTTAACTGAAGTAGATTTCCAATTAACTGTTTGTTCCCCTTTCATAGGAGTAAATCTTGCTAATTGATTGGCAAGAACTCAATGTTAACTGAAGGAGATTTTAGGGTTGCCTACTCCTTTGAGTTCTATCAATAAGAGCCTTAGGCTCATTATTCCTTAACTTTACTTCACAGCAGCAAAACACTGAGCAATTTTTCGTTCATATTGTTCGCATAGTATATGTTCTTGGATCGTATTTGTTGTAGTTAAGCACTAAGTACAGCTTGTGCTCGCTCTACTCAGATAGATGTGTCCAATCTTTGTTCATGTATTATTGGTTTGATCGTAGCATGTGTGATTGTCTCTTCGAGATAAGCTGCTGTCTCAACGTGTATTCTTTGGTGAAGTATTCAGATAATAAATCAGGAGAGTTACCATGCCTTTGATCCAAAAGTCTCAAGGTTTTATCATTGTGTGTCGTGTTTAATAGTCTATTTTCAATCTACACCTCAGAAAGGCCTTGGTGCCTCCTTGGGAATTTAGGAGATAAGATTATCGTCCTTTTGTTGTTTCTCATAACTTACTTTTCAGCGTACACCTCAGAAAGGTCTTGGTACCTCCTTGGGAATCCTGAGATATAAGTTACCATAAGGATTACTTGTGTGAGTTCTATTTCGGTACGGATCTGGGAGTTCAAAGTCTTCGGATGCATCCTGAGAGACCAATTCGACCAAGTGATCGAACCATCCATTCCCACTCCTATGTCGTTATGCTATGTTAATCTTGAGGATTTATGATAGATTAAAAGCTAGTTTAGTCGTAGTTAAGATCTGCCGAAACCAAAGAAAAAGCTTAGCTGCGACGCATTGTGTTATGCACCCTTGTGTCCTACCGCTAGGTAAAAAAGATAGGATAGTAGTTTACTTACTTTATTCCTTCCATTTACGTACAAATCAGCAACAAGAGGATCTTCCCCTCCCAATTTGAAGAAGCAAACACTACATAACTTGCAATAGATGACCGTTTCCAATAAGCACTCCAGAGGTGCTAATTAAAACGCCAACATCTTGACATCAATGACAATATTTCCAACACTCCTTATCCAAATGAGTAGCCTTTTATTGGTGGAATCTTGTTTGAAACCTGCATTCACCACATGAACAATATTTCCATGCATGCACATATTTGTTAGCATAGCATCATGGCATCACATTTATTGCTTCATCACAAAATGCTACTATTATGAACTAGGAGTAACATGGATGGATCTTAAGTGGACTCTCCACTCATCCATGGCCCCTCCTCGCATTGGGAATAGGCAAATCTTAAGCAACGTCTCTAGGCACCACTTTCTCAGGCCCTTCCTCCTGAGCAAGTTTTCAAACACACAATGCCTACTCGAGGAAGCCAGTGGAGCTTATAGGCCTACCCACCCCTCCATGGCCCTTCCCTTCTTTGGTCCGGGTAGACTTGAGTGGGACCTCCACCCATCCATGGCCTATCCCTGCCTTTGGATAGGGCAGATCTTAAGTGGACTCTCTACTCATCCATGGCCCCTCCTTGCGTTGGGAATAGGCGAATCTTAAGCGAGGTCTCTAGGCACCACTTTCTCAAGCCCTTCCTCCCGAGCAGGTTTTCAAACAATCAAGCACTTCATATATTCTATCACAAGAAATTATTCATTAAATATTCTTATTAACATATAGACAATATGCATACACATGTAAACAATGATTTGCAGAAAATAGCAATCTGTAGTGATGAATTGGATTGGTTCTCTCTCGGCCCTAATCTGAATGTTTCTTCTCCCTTATCAATCCATCTGTTCTTAACACTCAGAAGATATCGTTAGTGTGAATCAAATAAATAGGAATCTATTTTCCCATACTAATATTAAAGCATCATAATTACTTATAAGATTGAATAATTGTTGTAAGCATCATTATTACATGATCATATATATCTATATATCCTATATAAATAAATAGGAATCTATTTTCCCATACTAATATTAAAGCATCATAATTACTTATAAGATTGAATAATTGTTGTAAGCATCATTATTACATGATCATATATATCTATATATCCTATATAAACACATACATATTACTATTTCTAGTTGGTTCCCATTTACAATGATTACTTTGGCATATATATATATATATAATAACATATTAGCAATAATATCATTATTGCCTCATTATTTAAATCCCCATTTATTCATTCAATATCTACTTTACTAATGCATCCAACTTATTGTTATTTAATTCATAAACTATTTGTTAAGTATCCTTATCTAAACCCTAGATGTGTTTATCAAACTAGTTAAATAAATTCATGAGATACTTATCTCTGATTCTTGATTGGTTTGCAGACCTTTTCCTTTTTTTCCCCAGCCACGATGCTCTATCCTTTAACCTACTTTATATTCTTAGCAGGTTACAATTCGTAACATCTGTTGTATATTCCACAAGAGTGTGCAGACTATATCCTACTCCTTCTATTTCAGATATCTCTTCATCGATCCCTTTTTACCTTGCAGCAGTCTCCTTAAATATTCGATCATCCTTCAACAAGGGACGTGACCCTTATCCGATTCCTTTTGGAGCATCACACCCATTCCAATCGCTGCCTGTCAAGGATCTAAAGTTTGACCGATGCCTTTTTGGAGGAGACATACCACCTTGTTAATTGTTGTTTATATGTTTTTTTGTATTATATGACTTTTATCATATTCTGATTTCGTCTTTTTCTTAATTTTTTGTTTCTTAGTGAAATCGCTGGTGCTAATTTCATGGCATTTTATCATATTATTTTTATATTAGTTTATATGTATATTTTAATATGATTATAATCATAATAATAATTAAATTGTTAGTATTTATATTTATATTTGTAATATGTATTTGGTTTGTATTATTATTATTTTATTATTATAATATTAATGGTTCTTACTAATTATGATAATTGTATGATAAATACAATATTATTTAGGATTATAATTATATGTATGTGTTCATACGCTAATGTTAAAATCTTGGGGACATGAAACTCTGATTCTATTTATGTTACCTTTTTTGTGCATCTTCTTTATTGTAATAGAATAAGGGTTTGAAACTGTAGAAATTTGCACATTCTCTCCTCTGATAGAATGGTGTTGGAAGCTTTTCCACGTACCTGGTTTCCTTTCATTGGCGACATATGAAAATGATTGAACAACTTCCTAGTGGTGGGGGTTATCATTGGCTTTGTAGCCAACATAGAAATGGGTATAAAAGCGAGGTCATACTTTTGAATGAAAGCTCACTTCTGCGCTATTCGTTGCATGGGAATAAGAGTTTGTCCTGGGCCAAATAAAAAGGGTTGCCAACGCATCAAATATTGGCTTATATTAAAGAACAAAAGGATGTCGACATAGTAAGTAATAGATCAAAGGAAAGAGTTGAAGAGCACTCAGTTATACTGAGGAGGGGGGCAAGGGGGATGTGAATCAATATAAGAACAATCTTTTACTTTTTCAAATTCTTAATTAACCACAGTAGTAATACTTAAAAACTTAATCATCCACAATAATAACACACATGCAAGATCTAGCAATAAGGAACACACAACACACACACGATTTTCGTGGAAACCCTTGCGAGAAAAAACCACGACAAAATATTGCTTATATAGACCTTCTTGTAGGCACCAACCTACTTCATTAACAAAGCTTCTTTCGTAGGCACCAACCCACAAGAGACACCAAACCCCACAACTGAGCACCAACTCAGCAAGAGACACCAATCTCTTCTAATGAGAGGCACCAACCTCCAAATGAACAATATAATAATTATGTGAAACTTCTTCTCAAATCTACTCCAATATGCTGCTCAAACACTTGTTCACAAACCTGCTTTAAATCTTACAAAAAACTGCCATAAATTTCCTCGTAGATCTGCTTAAGTATCTCTCATAAATCTGCCCACGAAGTCATCAAAATCTGCTTTAAATCACTTACAAAATCTGCCACAAATTTGTTCATAGATCTGCTCAAGTATCCCTCATAATTCTGCTCATATATCTTCAAAAATCTGCCCTTATATGCCTTTTAAATTTGCTCTTTATTCGAATGATATTCAATGAATTGTTTAACTTCAAATAATCTTCACAATCTCTTTAAATATTCTCACCAAGGGAGGCAACTCTACGAAGCAATGTGCATTTTCAAAATGGATGCAACCCCTCAATTTATATGCACCCTTTCACTTTCAATTGGGGTGCACCAATAGGGATCAGCCCTATATTTAATTAAATATTTTTTTATTTTCAAAAATAAACCCCCAAAAATGGGACGCACCACTTGAGATGGTTGGCCCTCTTCATAAAAATTAATTTACAATTTTTATTTTAATGAGGGCACCTAGAGTCAAGGGTCAGCCCTTAGCAACAATATATTTTATTTTTATTCTTCAAGACAAGATGCCAAAGACTAGGAGGTTGGCCCAAAATATTATTTAATTACTTCCCTTCATGCAAAGCTGCCAACCAACATCAACGAGCTCCTTCCTCAACGATCTTAATGACACCGTTTAACCTTTTGACTTCCTTTGACATCAACGATAACAAATTCTAACAAAAGCACATCCTCTTGCCAAGAAAAACTTGCATAAACCTCTTAGTGGCTTATCACAACTAGCTAGCCCATATCCTTTCATGTCATTGTCACCATCTTCTAGAAAAACGAATGTTTCACATAAACGAGGCCCATTGAAAATGGCCTTCAAGAATGAAGAGAGGGAGGTTGCAAATGAGAGCATTGCTCATTGCATTTATGGCAATGGGCTTCCTTTCAACCTCATTAGATCATCATATTGGTTGGATATGGTGATGGCCATTGCCAATGCACCCTTTGATTATGTCAATCCTAGGTATGAAGAGGTGTGAACCACCTTATTAACAAAAGAGGAAACTTCAATAGATGCAACATTTAGAGCAATCAAGGATACATGGCCCAAAATAGGCGTGTCCATTTTTGATGGATGGAATGTTTGCAAAAATAGACCATGGATCAATGTCATAGCAATGTCCCCTAAAAGGGCGATGTTTTTGAAGGCAGTAGATTATCAGGGGCAAGTCAAGGATGCAACTTTCATTGCTAATAACCTCATAGAATCCATTGAAATGGTGAGCGTTGAAAATGTTGTCCAAGTCATAATGGACAATACTAAAAATTGTAGGGCAGCTGGTTCTATAGTGGAGGGTACATAAGGTCACATTTTTTGGACACCATATGCAGTCCATTCACTCAATTTGATATTGCAAAAGATTGGCACAAAAATTGGGTGGGTCAAACAAATGTACATAGAGGTCGAGGAGATTCAAATGTTTGTGACTAATAATCATATGTCACAAGGCATCTACAAGACCACCTCCAAATTGGAGTTGTTGAAGGTAATTTAAATTTTATTTTTTAATATATTTTTTAATTGTTAATATGTGACATGTATTTTTTACACCATGTTAGGTTGTTGAAACTCAATTTGCATCACACAATCGTCTTAAGATGACTTGTGAAGGTGCGAGATGCATTGAGTGCTATGGTCATCAACAGCCTTTTAAGTGTATGGACGCAATCAAATACAAAGAGAGCCCAAAAAGTCAAAGCATGGATCCTAGATGATAAGTGGTGGGCTCGTGTGGAATATGTTTTGAGTTTCACTAAGCCCATCATCAACATGACTAGGTATGTTGATACAGATCGCCCATATTCGAGTGAAATTTATGATGGCATGGACTCCATGGTTGAATAAATAAGAACCATAATAGAAGCCAAGGAACATGACCCAACGAAAACATTTTCCAAAAGTGTGCAAAAGATCATTGTTGACCATTGGAACAAGATAACCACGCCCTTACATCACTTAACATTTGCTTTATTCCCAAAGTATTACAGCAAAGAGATACTCTCCTTGTTGAGGAGGGTGCCACCATATAGGAATGAAGAAGTTGCTACTGGCTACAAGATTGCATTTAGAAGAATATTTCCAAATGTAGATATCCGAAGTGTTGTTTTGAGTGAGTTTGGCCGCTTCATATCTTCATGGAATCAAGATGTTTTGTGCTCTTCGAGATAGGTACAAGAAAGATGCTCATGAATGGTACATGACCAAGGCTCTATTTACTTGCATCCTTTTGCAATTAAAATTATCTCTCAAGTGTGTATCTTTTTTTTTTTTTTCTCATTTTTCATTCACTATTATTATGTTATATATTATAATAATATTACTTTATAATTTATGTTTCGTATTTATAACAGTAAATACTAAATGTTGTATGCAAATTCAACAAGTTGTGAGTTCTTCTTCAGCTGAGTGGAATTGGAGTACACTCCTTCATCCACTCAATTAAGCACAACCGTTTGGATGCAAAAAAGGTTGAGGATTTTGAAATATGCCCCTTAGAATTTTCTTGATTTTCAATAACAAATACAATGTAACCAAGCACCTGTTAAGATTAGTTTAACCCAAAACGTTGCATGAAAGAACTCTAACCAAGAATGCGTCCTAGAACCACTTAAGGAGGAGGGGCAGGCATATGGTCAGAGGATCCCTAGGATCTACTGAATCAAAGATTACAAAGATTACAACTGAAAGAGAGACTAAACTCAAAACCAAGAATGTGCACTCAAGATCCTTTAACAGGCAAGGTGCTAACATATGGTGGAGTGCTAATTGCTGAATTGAAAGTACTTAGGCGGATAACCAGCCATAAGAGAATTTCCACACTACCACCAAACAGTGGGGGGAAAAGACTACAATTAAAACACTTCGTCTGTTGCGGCAGGCATCCACTTAAGAGTGGAGATTCACCACTTGACAGTGGGTATAAGAAGAGAATTAGTAAGTTCTTTTTTTCCACACTGGCGGTAAACTATCCAAGGGTTACAATGTGATAATTAAACACGAATAAACAACAACTAAATAGACTGAAACAGTACTACTGTTATCAGCTTTACAAAATGAGAAAGAGCTGCAAATTACATGAGGATTACAATAGTTTTGAAGCACAAAGAAGCTGGATGATCCCACATTAGATAACTATCCAACTTATTGAAGAAAGAACTGAAAACTCAAACTGAAGCAAGTCTGATATAAAAATCTGCAAACTGAAAATGAATTACCAGCAAACTGTAGCACACCAATTTGTTCATAACTTCATCCTATCTTCACCAATTGACATGGAATCAATTGCAGCAGCTTCTAGGAGTAAAGGCGCCCCTATTCAAACACAGAAACTGCACCAAAGCCTCCATATTTATTAATGCACGCATCCCAATATCATTCTGGAAATGTACGGCCTTCAAGAGGGGCGATTTTCTCTTTAAAAATCAGAAACACATTAACAAAATCTGAAACCTCTTGGAGGGGGTCGCCCAAGGCTTAGAATCATATAGATAAAATACCTATATGGGAATAGAATTTACCCAAGGAGCTGCAATCAAAAACATCTTTCAGCCATGACTGGACCAGCAAGCTCCAAACTGAAAATAACATCAGAATTCTTCTATAATGAAGCTCAATGTGCACTTCTGAATGAAGCACACTCTCAATCCACCATCTAGGGAACCATAGTTTCAGGCCCGAAGAATGGAGACAAATTGCTAAGCTTTCCCTTAGCCAGATTCTGGATTTCAAGCCAGCAGCATAACTTTACAATATTTCCAAAGATAATCAGCTCTTCAAACAGCAGCAATATATAAGTTTCAATTGGCAAATGAAGCAACAAGAGACTCTTCAAATTCCAAGAAGTTGAATCACTTCAACCTCCAAAAGGGACACCACTTTAAGCATTTCATTTTTTGAAATAATAAAATATTAATCAACCTCTTTTAGGCGTCCAACTTCACTTTGCAACAATAAAGCATTTAATAATTCATTAAATGCACCATTGACCCCTTAATGACCCCCTTTTAAGAACAACATGAAGTTATCATTCCTAGGCGTGGGGGTACAACTAAGAAACATAAAAATGACTTAGTATAAAACTTAATCCATGGAGATAACCAAAGCCAAACTGAAACTGAAGGATAGAAAGATGACTTGAGCTGAATTGTTGATGATGCTACTGCCAAAATTAGACTTACTCAAAATAGCCCACTGTTATAAATAGTAAGTTCACATCAAAACAATAGAAAGCCAAACTAAGCACTGAACTGCAAAGGATTGAATTGCTGCTAGACAGATACTGCCAAAAGATAGACTTGCTAGAAATAACAAATTGCTATAAATAGTAAGTTTGCACAACATCCTTTAAATGCCAACTGAGCAGTATCTGAAAGAGGAAACCCTAGTTTTCTACTTCAGTTTAGCCTACGGATTTCCGGAAATAGGCTAAATCCAAAAGAAGAGCGTAGGGCTAAAATGGGGACATTACAGATTTGGTCTTCATACACTCCAACCTTTATCTCTTGTCACGTAAAGCACCTAAATACAATGAGGGGGTGACAAAAAATTGGGATCAAAATCTTGAGTGTAACAACTTAGAAGCTATAATTGCATAGCTTGTCAAACTCTCTATAGATGAGGCAGCTTCTGCACGTGACACAACTAGTGGAAGTGGCACTCCAATGAGCATTTACCCACCTCACAAAGAAGCCAACACCAAAAAAATAGATCTCCCTCCAAGTTGAAACATATTAAAAATAGAAAACAAAAATATTCCTTCTGCACTAGACAATCCAATATAACAGGCCTAAAAAATAACAGAATATGGCTGTGTATGAAAAGTTAGCAATTTGAAATCCAAATAATTGTGGCTCACAACTGAAGACTGCAAAAAACCATGTCTTGCAATCGTGTGGGATAGCAGAATATATTTAATGGTTGAAAACTTGTAAGGGCTGAAGATTAACCAGTTCAATAACTTCAATATTATATGTGTATGTTTGCTTTTTACTTTCATGCAATAGGGCTAGAGTTTTGTGCCAACCCCCCATCCTTTATTTATTTGTTTATTTCAGTTACGTTCTGCTACTGCTTTTGCCACTTTATTCTCTCGGTGTCAAAAATTCCAAATTCTACTTTTTCATCACTCTTTATTGCATTGGGAAAAAGAAAATTGAAATTACATTGAAATATTGGAAGCTAATCCTGTGAGTTGAGGCTATAATTTAGTTTTGAGTAAAGACTTGGTAAATAACAGTTTGTTTAATGGAGAGATTAAATAAATTAATTTGTCAAAGGTTTTGTTGTTGTTTTTATTTTGGTTTATTAAAGGTATAATTTTTTGTCTAGGGCACCAGAGGCTCAAGGAGGAGGGTGTTCCCTAGATAGTTAGTTGGCACTCATTCACCTTACTGACACTTATCAGTTCTAAATCTATACTATCTTGCTTTGGTTGATAGGATGTAGACATTTAATATCTTGAGTAGTTTAGGTTTTTGAAACGAGTTTGTGTTCAAAGAATTATGCTTTTCATTTGATCTACTTGGTTAAACAAATATGTTATCTTAAGTAAGGCTAGGGTTTAAAACATAAGGTTCTCAATCAAATTTTATTAGAACAGGGGTTTGAGTTTTAAGTTAAAAACTAGAATATCTAGATTAAGGACACAATGGATTTAGTGCAATTTTTGCTACTAGTAGATTTCAGTCTCACATTTTATTATAAGTGAGATGCAGTCACCTGAAATTTTGGGGAGATAGTTGATATATATTAAAAAAAGGTCTTATACTAGGATTTTTTATTTTTGTGGGATTTGTTGTGTTTTTTAAGTTAATTCAATAAGATATCTATGAGTACTCATTACAGTAGTCACACTGCTTCCATACATGTTGATAAGAACTAATGCAAAAATCTTTAAAAGTTTAAAACATACATCTGTTAAAAGCTCGGTGTATCAACCTCAAGGCACCTATTTCAGATATTGGGTTTATTTATTACACAATGAAAATAAGATAGGTGCATTGAGATTGATACCTCTCCATATTTGACAGATATTTGTATTGAAGATAACTGAGCTAGTACTAGTACAGAGGAAGATTCACAAAGTATTCATTCTGCAACTTCTCTTACTCTGTGCCTATTGTGTAACTCTTTAGCATATTCTTCAAATACAATGTGCAAGGTGATTGTTGTAAATAACTTATTGTTCTAACAATAGCAGCTATGTCCATGGCAAAAAACCCAAAACATGGAGTTCCAAAACTCTAGAGAGGATGTGAATTGAGAAAGGAGAAATTTGAGACAAGTAATATTAGCCTATTTTCATGTAGAAGAATTTGCAAACTGTAAATGCAAGCAAAGTAGAACTAAGAAAACTTGTGGTCACTAACCTGCCAAGCTTTAGGAGAAATGACATCCTAGCAATTTCATTCTCAAGAGAAAACCGTGGGGACATTTCAAGAGTAATTGCATCCACTTGGTAATCCCGAAAGGCTCCATGAGCACCAGTAGGTATACCCAAGGCCTATAACAATATATGCCTAGATATAAGATATCTGAAAATCAACTGAGTGCATTCCATTGCAGTAGCTCAACTAACAAGTATTATGAACCTTGAAAATTAAGAAACAATTCTGAAACAAAACAGATATAAAGGATCCATATAAGAAGATGAAGTACCTACAATAGTATTTTCCATAGACAATTTAATTGAACAACGAAACAAAAACACCAGCCATTTTTTGATGTTTTAGAGGAAATACAAGAGAGCAGAAAAACATTGGAATCCTGATCTCTTTACTAAAATAGATCACATAAATAAGAGTAAAAAATAATGTACCAGGACTTAAAAAAGAACACCAGAACAGAAGATCAGATACAGTACCAAAAGAATACCAACAGTTGATTACCTGATGATAGATAGAGCTGGCAAGGGTGGCAGCACCATGAAGATATTCAAAGGCAGGGAGACCAAATTTCCAACCAGGATTCAGGCTACCCGCTACATTACCCACCCATTCCAACATCCCACCAAAAAATGCAAGCCATTTCCACCTAAGCATGTGAGAAATTGAATCCACTCTCACCTGTAACCCTTGTCTGTGAACTGCCAAAAAATTCACCACATTAATCAGATCTAGATTTGGCATCTGTCCATTACATCCCTCGGCATAAACATCCAGCCTGTCTTTATCGGTTTGGATCCAAGTTTCCTTCACTTGAAAGACCAAGCCAGCAGCAATAGTTCCAGCACGCTGAAAGTCACCTGCTTTCTTATAGTCAATCTGTTCAAAAGTAAGTTTTTTTCTCTCTGCGGGATTCTGGTTGTTAATAGGTGAGTAAGACTTCAAAAATGCGGAAGAATAATAAAATTCAGGCTCATGGTAGTCTTTAAGCCATGCCGCAACAGCTGCATGAGCCCCATACTTTGAATCTGCAGCCAACCAAACAATATCTTTGGCAAGCCAGATGGTTCTGCTAAACATATGGAATAGTGAAAATCCAAGCCCTAAAGACAGAGCATCACCTATATCAACATTGTCGGAGTGGAAAGGTGTAACCAATACAATTGCTTCTTTACCATCACCATGTGGTGCTCTTATTATTCCAACTACATTTACACCTAGGGCAGATGAGTTTATGCTATTATATTCTTTTCGCTTGGAGTAAGAAGAATCTATGAAAAAACTTGATGGTTCAAAAGTATTAACTGGAGGGAGAAAGTTGTGAAAATACACATCTCCAGCAGTTTCATACATGTGTTGCATTAACAAGCTTTGGATTGCCCTGCATCAAATAAGGAAATGATTAACCCCTATACTCTATGTAGCTAAAAGATCAGTAATTTACTATAAATATGGATTTATAAATGTCAATCATGGGAGATGAACAAGCACAAAAACAAGAAATATAAATACAATACCCAAACCAAAGATGCATTTACAAATAAAAAATACAACCAATGAGAACTGACATCGCCCTTCAAGGGAGACCAACATGGGCAAGAAAGAAGTGATGTAGGAGCATCCAGGCTCACAGGCAATCTTGCAAAAAAAAAAAAAAAATCTTTTCATATTCAGTTTTTGCTTTTTTGATGTAGGTTCAAGCTTCAAGAGCATATTGTAAAGTGTTGTAAGGATATAAATATTTATTTGTGAGGACTTTATTTCCATTTCATACATCAAGGGCAAGCAGGGTGTCTAATGTGATTTGCAAAATTATTATATTGCACAATTTCAAAGTTCTGGGGGTTGAAATGGTCCATTTACCATGGTGCAAGGGGACTTTGAAGGAAAATTAATTAATTTGCTCAATGTGGACGCCTAAGGAAGTGTGCATAAGACAAATGACTCTCGGCATTTTATTTCTTGCTGAAATCCTCACTATATGTAATTGTTCTTGAGGAATTATGTTGTATGGATGTAAATATGAAAGTAATAATAAAGGTATGTTTCAGATTTTGTTGTAAAATATATGTTGTCTTTAATATGTGTGCAAGAATGTGAGTTGGATGAGATGTTAAGGCTGCAAGATTGGGTAGTTTGATAAAACCCCATAATCTTGTCTGCATCAAGAAAGGGTTGAGATGCAGTTTGAACACAATGATAATTGCCAAGCTCATCATACAAAGAACTAAGAAACTAAATCCATTGGATGGGATATCAGATAAGGAGATCCCAGTCCTCACCAAAACAGAGAAGGACCCTAAAAAAGTTTAAAACGAAAATTATTAGTCTGCAAGCATACTGTTAATAAGCATGCAAACAGTGGCATCCGATGAGGCATGCACTATAATGGATAAATTAATGAATGAAATAAGGTAACGAGTTTTAAGAGATTCTGATAATTTATGCTCAGAAAGTCAATAGTACTCCTAAGAATTAACATTTAGGAGAGGTTCACTGTAGGTCCAATATTATCAAAATTGGCAGTGAATATTAATTTCTTCTTTTAGAAGTAAAAGATTAAAAGGTGATGGAATGCCTGATTTAAATGATATTTTTATCTCCTGATTTATACTTTTAAAATGCCAATTAATGTATTTTGTGATGCATTATGATTAAATATTTTTCCAGTTATAAATTAAAATGTGCATCATCCAGTGTTCCACGGGGACGCGTCCCCCCCAAAAAACATGGAGTTTCCGAGACGGGGACGTTTCCGAGACGGGAGACTGGGAAACGTCCTCCGCCGCCCCCCTGCTTTCCTTCCATGAGGGAGACGTTTCCCTGACATAGTATAAAGTATGTCACCGTATTCGCCGAATTTTCGGTATGAAATTCGAAATTCGTCGAATTTCTGAAAAAATTATAAAATTCGATCAAATTCGTTCAAGTTCGTACGCTCTCTGGAAATCGTCGGCGCCCTCCCTGGAAATCGTCGGAGCCTTTCTGCAAATTGTCGGCGCCATCTGTGTCGGGTTTTAAACACGATTTGCAATCTCCGTCGAAATGTAGGCCTCCTCTGCACTTTTTTGTTTTCTTTTGAAGCTGGAAATCTAGGGTTTTAGGCGTGAGCATGTGTCCCAGACGCAGATTGACTCAATCGAGCAGAGGGATGTAGAGTCGGGCGCAGTTGCGGCATACCTTGTTTCTCTCCATTCGGCCCTTTCTTTTCATTATTGTAAATTTTCTTATTTTATTTATATTAGATTTAGTATTAGGTTTTATTATTTTATTAATATTAGATTTACTATTTATTTTAGGTTTTATTATTTTATTATTATTAGATTTACTACTTTATTATGTATTATGTATTCACGTATATTTAAATTAAATCCTTTAATATTGTATTATTTTTTATATATTAGGTTTTTAATATTTTATAAAAATGTGAAATATTAAATATTTTATTATTTTAATTTTTATTTGTATTAAATTTATATTAATAAATTAATTTAATATATGTAATGATTTATTTAAATTATTTAGACAATTTTGTAGATATATTATTTATATTTATAAAAAAATTACATAAGGCGCGGGCATTCCCAACCCCCCAGAAAAAAACGAAAACTGTAACACCTCTTGAGCCTGTAAAAATTTAAAAAACTAAAAATAAAACTATAAATTATTAAATTTAAAAATCATTTAAATTTTATTATTTTTATGATTTATCATATTCATAATTCTGATTCATTGCATTCCATATTTCCATGAGATGACATCTCTTTGAGGCATACTGTCAAAAATTTGAAATTTCACATGCCTACAACTATGCTTCCACATTTTTTGAAGCCTGATAGGCTCATACTGATATTTTGCCTACAACTATGCTTCTAGTTCCACATTTTCTGAAGCCTGATACTGATTTTAAATTTAAAATATTTATAGTTAACTTTATTTATTCCTAGGCTTCTACAATTATGTAATTATATTGTTATACATCTTTTTATAACTAATTTTTCAAGTACTATATGTATTTTAGCGCCGCCCCCCGCCAACCCCCCCGCCGTCCCCCCCACGTCCCCAAAATTAGGCCCCCCGTCTCCCCTCTTGGAAACGCGTCCCCCACCGTCTGCCCGTCCCCGTCCCCGAGACTCCGTGGAACACTGGCATCATCTGAAAACAAGGAAAGTTTTGCATTTAGAACCATAAAAGATTTGATGAGGCAATTACTGCAGATTTTTGTGGCATTGATATTCAACTGTGGCCACTTTTTTATATAGTTAAAAAAAGGTAGCTGTAAGGCACATCTAGACACTTCCATAAATAATGCAATGGTATGTCTTCGCCCAGCCCAAATGACATATGAATATCCCTAATAACATAGACTTTTACCTTATGTGAAATCTATGAAAGGATTTTTCTAATAGTCAATCTCAGAATGCAATCTAATGCAAAAATCCAAACCAGCAGAGTTACCAATATAAATGAATCTTAGAGTGCAATAGTGCACCAGCTTTAAAAGAAATGCAGCCAGTGCTAACCAGTTCTGAGATTGTGACTCATAACAAGGTGAAGCATAATATCTATAGCAAAAATCTATGAGGACATCACTGTCATGAGTTTCTAAAGATAAGTACAAAAATAATTAAACATCGTTGTGAACTTGGGAAAGATAATCACCACCTGGATTTGCAAGTATTTAATTTAGCGTTAACTTAATTGTTGCAAAAGGGAGTTATAAGGTGAGTTTATTAAAAGGTGAATAAAATATTATTTTTGGTGAGCTTAAAGTGAAAAGAAATTTAAATCAAAAAGAATAAAAGAAATAAAGGGAATTTCAAGAAAGGTGGGCAGTTACTTCTGGAAAGAAGGCAAAAGCAAAGTGGAGCTTTCATTCTTTCATGCGCTGGATTTTTACTGAGGAGGAGTTTTTGCAATTTGTTTTCAGAACTTAATGAGGATGAAAACCTCCATTATGAATAACATCTCCGAGACCAGAAGATGTTTCCTGGGTGTTGAATTAAGGATTAATTGAAGATTTATAATTTCCACTGATGGTCGTACAAGTTCAGTTGATACCAAGAATTCCTTATTTCAATTGACAGATGAAGATATAGAGCAGATGTGATTCTGGGTATCATCTCTTTATTTTCTCCTCAGCTGGGCGATCAATATCATATATTAGAAGATGTGTTTTAAGGCATATTTAAATTTATTGTTGGAGCCGTACTCCAAGTTGGGTTGTACCCCATTTTTGAGTTTGCTTCTGTAGTTTGGGGCAGAGAATAGTTATGGACTTACTCACAGCATTCACCGAATTTTAAGCTTCAAATTCGAAATTCGGCGAGTCCTTCAAAAATGCATGAAGTTCGTTGAAATTTGAGCAAATTTGTGGTTCATAGTGATTTTCTTGAACGGGTCGGAGATATTTCCCCTCTGCCTTTGGGTCAAAGCGGCCAACCTTCGTTGGTGTCAACAGAAAAGCTAGGGTGTTGTCCTTGGGGCCACCATGGCCGTGGGCTTTGCTAAGGCCAGATTTGTTGTTTTGGCAGCTCCTTTGGTCCCTGCTGCTAACGAGTGCAATCGGCTCCACAATTTCTTTGCTAATATTGCCAATGGCTTTGCAGTTCATAGGAAATGTGTCGGGCGCTGCGCACCAGGCTTCCAGATATTTAGCCGTCATTGCAGCTTGCAGGAACGTAGCGTTTTTCTCCATCGGAATGAGCCCTGTGAACTGGATGCTTGAGTCAGATATTTTTTAATGTGAACATTAAAACTATTATTATATTATTTAAATTGAACTCCTATTAAAAATTTAAGATTAAATAATAAATATATTTAAATTTAATATTATTTTCTTTTATTGTTTTATTGAATTCTATTTTTAAATGTGAACATTTAAACTATTTTGATAAATTTATGGATATATTATGTATATTAAAAAAAAAATTATATAAGGCAAACTTAATATCGCATTTTTTACCTTCTCGAATTTCATCTGAATTTTATTGTTGCTGAATTCGAATTCGAATTTGAACCTTGTGACATAGGTTATGGGTAGTGATTCCAAATTAAATTATTAAAGTATTAGCTGAACAATCAATTTTTAGCATTAAAACCCAAGTTTAGTGTTGAATAGGAATTTGCTGAGTTGGTCGTACACTTGAAGGGAGCTGCACATTTTGATTGATTAGAATTTAATATTGAAAGTTTGGAAGTTGTTATGGTGATGTCATTTCCTCCAAACTGGTTGGTTGTTGCATGGTATTTACCCCTTGAGAGGTGCAGATGGTAGTTATGTTGCATAGCTGTACTTCTTGACAGTTCGTGTGGTTCCAGACAGGTTAAACCTGTAGGTAATCGCTGCTTGTTACCCGCATTTCTTGGTTGGTGATGAAGTGAATGAGCATTTGGGGAAGAAGTGCAATGTTTGGTAATGTAAATTGATACAAACAGATATGACATATGAATGAATTGATACCTGTACCTAGGGAGTGGAGCATGCCATGAGTGTCAATCTGCACATTCTTGTAGAACCATTTAAATATTTCAGTTTTATCAGCAGTGGTATCTGGTCATTGGTTTAGACCTCAGTCTGGTGCCTTTTTAGTGCTCAGAATGAGCTGAGCAGTCCTGGGCATGATAAATGTTAATGTGGCAGACCTGCTGTAGCATGCTACTGTTGATTCCAGAAGCTTTTTAATTGCTGGGTGAATTGTGGGCAGCGTGGAGTATGTAGGAGATGATTTTGGGGTAATATCTTAAGGAAGATTTTCAAGCTTCAAACTATGTCTGTACCTGCAAACTCTTTTCAGTCCTGCTGTAGTTTCATCTGTTGGTCCTATACTACTTGAACCCAGTGCTATTCCAATTTCAAGGTATTTATTTCTTGGGCGTGCCATAGAATGGATCTGATAAATTAAAATGCAATGTATTTTCTGTTTGGAACTTATTATCAATGAGAACTTGTGTTTCATTTCCTGCAATTTTGTAATTCAAGTGTTAGTATTGGAAACAAATTTCAAACTGTTAAATCTGCAATTCACCAAGAACAGAAAATTGTAAACAACCAGTACATTGCAGCATACCTTTGAAACAAAATCAGAGATAACTATATGCAAGTGGACTGCTTGACATAATTACTCAGGGGTTAAGATTGCAAAAAACCATGTGAACTTTGATAGGGGATATTATTCATGAGAACTTTGCCCTTTCTCCCCATGTCCACCATCTCAGTGCAGGAAAAGAATATTTAATATTTATGTTTTTCAAGCTGTGTTCCTCAAAACATTATGTAACTATAAGCTTTTCTGTAGCCACCCAAAGCTCTTGGAAAAGGAAATGAAATGAACTGTATCATTTGTATAAATAGTAAATACATTTTTTTTTATGTAAAGGAGAGGATATACATTTTGTTGCATGAAATTCTGCATTCTGTAAATTCAATTTCCCTATAATGACACAGCATTTTTGTGAAACAAACTTTCTTTGCTTAACAGAAAACAGTGCAATTTACTCGGCATTTGAAGTTGAATTAGTCTCCTCAGGAATAAATTATTGTTCACAATCCCTCCTGAGCAACATACCATTCAATCCCACACTCCAATCAAGATACCATGGTCTGTTATATAACCACAATTAGTAATTACTGAAATATTCAGTCACCTTTTCCATCACACAGAAAATGAAGAAACACAAATATGTAATCTGATGGCTTGTATTCAATTTAGAAAAACAAGAATTTCATGAACAAGGTGCTCGGTCAATATAGAGAATTTTCAGAAAGAGTGTGTGTAACCCCTGTTAGAAACTAAAGACAACTTAATCAATAAATCTTGAAGCTTTATTCATTTCAAAGACCATACTGCTTGGAAAATCTGTTATCTAATATCATGAATATTCAAGAAAGTATCATTCTACATTATTTTATTTAGAAATTGCAGGAGAGACTTTCAGTACAAGACCAGTTGTATGGTTGCTTTTATGATGTGAAACTGAATATATAGCATTGAATATTTACAAGGAAAGAATGTTTCAAACAAAATATTTCATGTTCCCTATAAACCATATACAAGAAAGTTGTGTAGGTCAAATTCAGTGGATATCCAAAAGATGCTTAAGGTGAAGTTCAATATTATTAATGAGTAAAGGAATACATACATATGATTTTCTGTTGAGGAAAGCTTCAAGGCTAGAATCTCTTTGGCCAAGTCATTTGCTTCCTTTATCTCCTGATTTGAATACTGGGCATTCGAAGAACCTGAAGAATACTAATTAGTTAAAACAGAAACCTGAAGCGATAATTTTTTTTGGAAGTTGCAACAGCATGATAGATATGCACACTACATCACAGCATTTCCAGAAATGTCTGGAACATCATTCAGGATAAAATTTAGAACATTGTTGCTAGACATCCATTACTGCTGTTCATGGAATTGAAGAAACACAGTTATAATGAGGAGCAAACTTTAACCAGATCTTAAATATCTTATTGCAAATATTCACCCACTTGATCATTAATCTCTGATATAACTGTTTGGCTGGAAAATTGCAAATATGCATAAATAATTAGAGGGACAGGTTTTAAGTTCCAATCATGGATGAGAAGACAGGACAATTCTTTACAGTTTACCAAATTGTTGCTCTAGGATTTGCCTCCCATTGTCTAAAGTTTGAACAATATAAATGATAGATTAATACGTCACTGAATTCCATCAATGAATTGGCTGTATTGTTATATCCTATGAAGCCAGGTTCACCCAAAACCCTGTCCAAACCTGGACCAGCTATTGACCCTGGTAAAACAAATAGTTTTTGTGTGTTTCTTTTTCTTAATTGTTCAAATTCCACAAGAGCTTTGTAGAAGAAACAGTTTATTATTGTTTTTCAATCTCTTGTTCATTTTCTAACAACTAATGCTAGCCTAGGGTTATGTTATATTTTTTCCAGGTATCCGTTTGTTTCAAAATGTGTAGGTATGGATATAGTCTAGATTCTAGAATAACTATGAATTCTAGCTTTGTGGGCAAAGTTTGGCTAGGGCTTTAAAATTCAGTTAGTTTCCCCTGCTTTGGCGACATGTGGCAATGATTGAGCAGCTTGCTGAAGGCAGGGATTGTCTTTGGCACTGTAATGAGTATTGGAGCAAATATAGGAGCTCTTATAGTCAAGTGAAAGCCCACGTGTGTGGTTGTCAGCCAAGGTATTAGAGCTTGTGGTGAGCTAACCAAAAAATGGGTTTCCAAAGGGAGAATTTTTTTTTCTTATATCAAAGACCAAGAGTGGCCAAGAAATCTAGATCATCTAATCCTTTAGCCAAGAAAGGATCCCCTAAACCACCTGCAAGGCCATACGCAAGTACTCAATAGTGACTATAACCCATCCATTTCTTGCAACATTGTTTTCAGAAGAAGATAATAGCCCCTCACTTTCCTAAGAAAGAACCAAGGATGCAAGCCTATTAAAAGAGCACTTCGCAATGAGGCAAAGGGCAATGCCAATAAGCACATTGTGTATTGTATTTATAGTAATGGGCTTCCTTTCAACCTTGTAAGATCAATACATTGTGTGTTGTATTTATATCAATGGGGCAAGGAGCAATGCCAATAAGCACATGATATACAAGTCCTAGCTGTGAAAAGATGCCCACCACCTTATTGGCCAAGGAAAGAAAGTTTGTAGATGCTGTGAAAATAGGCATCCATCATTTCTAACATTGCGGTGTGCCTTAACAAGGCAATGTTTTTAGAGCAAATGATTGCGAAGGCAAGTGAAGGATGCAAACGTCATCACCAACATCCTCATAGATTCCATTGAGATAATGGGACTTTGAAATGTTGTCCAACCCATAGCAGCATAAATCGTTTGGGGAAAAAATCGGCAAACCAAAAAATCAGGATTTTTTGAAAAATCGTGAAAAAATGGGGAAAAAATCGGATTTGAAAAAAAACGTAAAAAATTGTAGAAAAATAGACAAAACCTACTTTTTTTTTAGACTTAAGGTCATTTCCATAGCATAGAGATACAGAGAGCAAATAAAATAGAGATTTTAACCCGAATTATAGAAAATTGATAATAAAAAATAAAAAATAAATCATAGAATAAATAGTATAAAGTTATATTATTATATAACAATTTATTTAGTAAAATTTAATTATATTTAAATTAGTTTTATATTACAGTTTTTTAACAGTATATATTTAGTTAATTTTTAATTTTTTTGAATGTTAAAATTATATTATTAAAAATTTATAAAAATTTAAATGTATATTAATAAATATAAATTATAATTTAGTAATATAGTTTATAATTATATAAATTATAAACTATAAATTATATTATATTAAAAAACTATTATAAACTTAAACAGTTTTTTAATATAATATAAATTATAGTTTATAATTTATAAATTATATTAATAAATATAATTCTATAAAATTAAAAAAGCATATGACAATATAGAAAAAAAACCAACAAAACGTCTGGCAATATATTAAATTTGTTATATAATAAAAACCCTAAAACATAGTAAAAACAAAAAAAAACCAACAAAATACAGACGAAGCCGCGAAGTCGTGGAAATGCAGATTCAAACACCAGCTCGCACGGCAAGGACAAACTCACTCAGCCGCGAAAATGTGCAGGAAAAGAGTGGCAAAAATGTGGCGGAGCCGCGGAAGGTTGTAGGAAAATCATGGCGGAAGGTTGCAACTTGCAGGAAAATCCCGACTAGAAAATTTTCGCTATGTGTTTACAATCACGACCAGCCCGTTTTTATAAAAAAATGCAAACCCTAAAAATCACTACAGAAAACCCTAAAGGTGTTTGCAAAAAAATATTTTAATGAAAAAAAAAATCGCGTTTTATCCGTACGAAAAAGTCCGCCGAATTTCAACGCATTTTAAAGCACACCTTCAGATTCGGAGAAATTCGAACTTCATGCTTGAAGTTCGCCGAATACTGTGACTTAGCTCTCAGTCATAGAAAATGAAATTAAAAAACTGGCGACACACATTAATCTGCAAAACGCGTTTTTTTAGGGTTTTTTTTTTTGCATTTTTTAGGGTTTCGATTTTTTGCCGATTTTAACACGATTTTAACCTGATTTTTACGCGATTTTCAACGATTTTTTTTGGGCAGTCAACGCAACCCAAAAAATCGCAATTTTTTGGGGGAAAAAATCGGGAATGGCCACGATTTTTCAAAAATTGCGATTTCTGCGATTTTTTGCCGATTTATGCTTCTATGGTCCAACCCATAAAAAACAACATTAAAAAAAGCAAAGGTGTGGGGTGTTCAAATGAGGTGACATACTACACATATTTTGGACACCATTTATCATCCACTCACTCAACTTGATGTCCCAAAAAAATTTATTCCAAAAATGTGTACATTCTAGGATAGTCTAGAATCACAATGAATTCTAGCTTTGTGTGCAAGGTTTGACTAGGGCTTTCATATTCAACCAATTCCCTATACTTTGGTGACATGTGAAAATGATTGAGAAGCTTGCTAGAGGTGGGGGTTATCTTTAGGATTGTAATGAGTGCCATAACAAATGTAGGAACTCCTATAATCATGTGAAAGCCCATGTGTGTGATTTTCGGCCAAGGTATCAAAGCTTGTGGTGAGTCAACCAAAAATGAGTTTCCAAAGGTAGAAATATTTTCTTATATCAAAGAGCAAGAGGAAGCAAACAATGCATCCAAGAAATCCAAATCAAAGTCTAAAAATCCTTTGGCCAAGAAAGAATCTTGCAAGCCACCTCCAAAATCATCCTTAAATACTTAATAGTGACTACCACATAGCTATTTCTTGTGACTTCATTTTTAGAAGAAAACAATAGCCCTTTACTTTCCTACAAAAGAACCAACAATACAAGCCCATTAGAAAAGGCCTTTCACATTGAAGCAAGGGGCAATGTCAATAAGCACATTGCATGTTGTATTCATTGCAATGGACTTCCTTTCAACTATCATGTCTATTACAAGAGAAGAAGAGTCGCAGTCAGAAATAGATCATCTTCAGAAATCGCATCTTAATAGAGCCACGAAATAACGCGATTAAAATGACACCGGTCTGGAGGTCGTGATTAGAAAGACGCACCTAGCAAAGCGCGCTCAAAAAAACCCTAGCCACGACCTTAAACAGATCACGATTTTCTTTTCACAAAAGAGAGACATGAGTTTTCAAAACGTTCTCTTAGAAAATCACGAGATTCAAAAGAGAGAGAGGTGCTAGAGAATTACCCACGAAATTCCTTGAATTTTTTTATAAAATAAATTCAACGAAAAAAAAAAAATAGAATTGCCCGCTCTGATACCATATTGCAAGAGGCAAATGGTAAAATATTCAATGTTGTTTACATGAAGCAAAATGCTTCAATAAATAGGATTTACAAATGTACAAAATAAGCAAGTTTCTAAAAAGAAACTTCAGAAAATCGAAGAAATGATCTTATCATCAAAATTACAATATAATACAATATTGAGCATTAAATAATTAACTAATAAATATTATTTTAATAATGTCCCCAATTTGATTTGAAATTCAAATTTTGCAAAGGAGGGAAAAAGTGTTTTTGAACACTAGTTTTGATATTTTAATTAAATATAATAGTAATATTTTAAATAAATAAGTAAATAAAATATTTTTTTTGTGCTTTTGGGTGTCTAGCATGCCTTGCTTGGGTCAGCCCTAAGGAGGAGGAAAAAGGCAAATAAAATAGAATAAGAATATTTTAAGGAGGTCGGCCTTGTTAAGGTTTTCTATTTTGGGAGGGCTATAAAAGAAAGTAAAGTGCAAGTCATTCGGCATCCATTTTGTAATGTCTCCACTCTCGGAGTGACATCATGGTGGCTCGACTCTAGCCCATCCAAGCATTCCCATGGGTTAAAAGGCATGAAAAGGGAATGAATTTTGGCGATGGGAAACAAATTTTGGTAGTTTATGAGAATTAGGAAGGTGTTAACCTTAAGCCAAGCAAAGCATAATGCTAATCTTCTTCCCACTTGCTAGTCAAAGCACACAAGGAGGTGAAAGCAAGCAAGGAGGTCTACTTGCTGGTCAAAGCAAGCAAGAAGGTCTATGTTGAGTCAAAGTAGGCAAGGAGGTCTCTTAGCAACACCAAGCAAACAAGGAGGACAAGCAAGCAAGGAGGAAGCTTCCAAGAAACATTTTATAATCTCCAAAAAAGGCAAAAAGACAAACACAATCAGATTCTTCTAGAAGGCTTGGGGAAACTTAGCCTTGAAGCAAAAGTAATTGAATTTTTTAAAAGGAGAAAATCTGATCTTCTTGGGGGACAACTTGAGTAGTGCCTTAGCCTTGAAGCAATGTGAATATTTTAATAAAAGACAATCTGATTCAACCTAGGGCAGCCTTGCCTTAAGGTCTTATTTAAAGGAGTTGGGGTAATAGGAAGGACATGCTATCTGTGATTCGAAGAGATATCTCTTGACTGAAAGTGATTTTAGCCAGTTAAAGGTGCTGCTCCCTTGAATTCAGTGGTTTGGTGTTGTTCCCATACCACCTTGTGAGGTGATTTCAAACAGAAACTCACCATTGAGCTCAACCAAATTGCGTTTAGCACAACTCCAGTTGCAGATTAGGACTTTGATTTGTGGAAGAGCAGATTTCAAGAAGGTTGCTTGACAGAGAAGGCATTTTGGGCGATTTCTACCTTTAGACATATTCAGATTTTCATTGCAGCAGATTTCAAGTTAACTTCATCATATTTGTGGAGATTTTGGTGGTTACATCCTCCAGAAGGCTGCAACAGCGTATTACCAGACATTTCCAGCTAGGTTTATCATTCCAAACACTCAGCTCATTCTCTTTTCTAGTAGCTAGGGTTTTAACTAGTGCTTTGAGCACAAACTGGGCATCATTGAACGTTTGGAACTTAAAATCAGACCTACAGATTGTAATTTTCAGTATTTACTGTATAACCAGCGTCTGGTCAAATTAAGAGAATATGCTTTCCTGCTGGGTATGTTCTTGTTTATGATTATCTTGACTGTTTACAAAGAAAAATCTGTATTCAAGTTCATTTTCTGACATTATTACTTTCAAACTTCATGATATAATAAGTTCTTATTGAAGGCATAAGTTAAAAACAAGTCTGAAACTTTCAAACCGGCAAATTGAAAGAAAAAGTTTCCAGTTTGAACCTGTAAGGGTTCATTTCACATTTTCATATCTAATTTCATTTTGGGAATTCTTGTCTTTGTCTAAAACTTTGGTTGGGCTTCATACCGAGGACGAAAACCCTTGTGAATGTGGTGAGTTGGACGAAACCCTAGCTCACCTTGTGGAGAACTCATAACAGTTCTATTTGCACTTCATTGGAGACAATTGGAGGTTAGAAGCATCATTGCATAATCAGATTTGAAGATCAGTTTTGGAGCAAAATTATTGTGGCACTTTGTGAGCAAATTGCATTAGGGTTTTGCCCTCTTGGAGCAGACCTGAGCGCCCACCTTTGTAGGGCGATTTTGCATATTTGGAGCAGCAAACCCTAAGCAATTGCCAAGGAGGAATTTCACCCATCTAGGGTTTGATATTTTAGGACTTTTGCATATGTTTGGTATGTATAATCATAGTTTTAGATCTGATTTATAGTGCAGAAAATGTGGGCATTGTTTGGCATGTTGTGCCCTAGAATCCATCGTAAAGATCAGATCAGAACTTTCAGCTTGTAGCAGTGTTGTGACCTAATTCACACCTCGCCCCATTACAAATGGGGACCCTCGTATTTTGCTTTTTAGGGTTTTGTCCTTGCGTCTTGGTTTTCGTCCGGTCTCCGTTTGGGGTTTTGAGTCTGAATTTTGAATGGTCACCTGAGTCAAGCAAATGAGTTTTAGCCTGGATCATGTGCAAACGTCGCCATCACGCTTAGGAGGCCTGGGAGACGAAGATCGACTGTCATTTCAGTCAATTCCGACACCTCCCAGTTTTTAGGGTTTTTCACTCTGGCTCCCTATTTTTTAGGACCTACTTTTTTGGCACTTTTGGGCAATTATGAGATTCCTATTTTTTAGGGTCTATTTTTGGAAAGTTGCTATTTTTGGAAAATTTCTATTTTTAGAAAAATTCTATTTTTAAAAAGTTTCTTTATTTGGAAAGGCCTCGAGTTTCGAAAATCCACTCAGAAGTTCGAAAAGATCAACGAAACTCTCAGAAAATGGATTTGAAAATTTTTGAATTCATCGCGGAATTCCGGAAAAGTTAAAAATCTGGAAAAAATTGCTTGAAAATGGTGAGAAATCTGGTAAAAATCACAGAGAATTCTGGAAAAGCACAGAAAATGGTGAATAAAATGAAAAAATCAGTCATGAAATCATCAAGAAATTGATAAAAATCTGAGAAATTCATGAGAAATCTAAGAAGATTCATGGAGGAGACTGAAATTTATGAGAAATTTGCCAGCATGGAGAAAATGAGTCAAGAGAGCTTCAGCCTGAAAAGAAAAGTCAAATGGTGGATTGCTTCAGCCAAGATGTCAATGGCTAAACAGTCAAGGAAGTCCGCCGCTATCCAAATGGTTCAATGGCAAGCTACAGATTCAAGTCCGCCTTGAGCTAAGTGAAATGGCAACAAATCTGAGCAAGTCCGCCCAAGTCAGATGGAGAATGGCAAGAGAAAGGCTGAAGTCCGCCCTTCAATGGCCAGGTCAAGGCTAAAGTCCGCCCTCAACAAAAGATGTCAATGGCTAGCAAGTCAAGGAAGTCCGCCCTTCAATGGCCAAGTCAAAGCTAAAGTCCGCCTTGGTGAAATGAGGAAGATGGCAAGCCACAAGTCCAAGTCCGCCTTGAATGGACAAACATAAGCCAAAGTCTGCCCTAGACATAAGTAGAAGTGGCAATGAAATGAAGCAACTCCGCCCTTGAGTGGCCAAACATAAGCCAAAGTCCGCCCTAGACATAAGATGAAGTGGCAAGGAAACAAAGCAAGTCCGCCCTAAGTTAAGTGGATGAATGGCAAGCTATGAGAGAAAGTCCGCCCTATCAATGGCAACCAATTTGATGAAGTCCGCCTTAGGCATAAAAGAAATGGCAAGAGGAGACCCAAAGTCTGCCCCTTCAGCAAAAGATGAAGTGGCTAAGGCATAGCCAAGAAGAAATTGAGTGGCAAGAGAATCAATGAAGTCCGCCCTAAGTCAAATGAAGATGGCAACAAAATGAATGAAGTCTGCCTTAAAGGAAAAGTTCAATGGCAAGAAGCATAAGGAAGTCAGCCATGAAGTGTGAAGATTGGAAATTTTTTGCCTAAGTATGGGCTTCGGGAAATTAAAATATATGCTTGGCAGTTTAGAAAATTCGCCTAAGTCCAAACATCGAAATGACGAAATTTTTGCCAAATCATGCCAGATGATTTAGATGAATTTTGGCCAAATAACTTCGGGCGATTGAAATTTACGGCAAAATAATTTTGGACGATGAGAGGTTATGGCAAAATAATTTGGAAGAAAGAAAATTTGCCTAGGGCAAAAGAAAATTCGAAAAATCAAATTGCCTTAGACAAAATTAATTTGCCACAAAAAAGAACGGGTTGGAAATAATACATGAAATAATTATTTTAATTATTTTAATTGTTTATTTTCCAACACCCAAAGAGATAAGCCTTGAAAAGTCGAAATTGGAAAAAGGATAAAGAAGGCTTTATCAAACTAGCGTTGAATTTAGAAACTTTCCCGGATATTATCTTTAAGGATAAAACTTGCCACTCGAAAGCTGAGTAAGAGACGAGTTAAAGCTTGATTTTAAGGAAACATTGGAAATTTGCTAATTGGATTGATTTTTCTCACCTTATAATTGATTTCACTTCTCATTTTTACAACCATTCGATTTTCGAAAAGAAGAGCGTGAGAAGAAATTTGTCTAAGGCAAGAAAAGTCAGAAAAGTCAGAAACAAAGTGAAAGAAGCAATTTTCTACCAGCTTGCGTTGTGATCGTCACCATTTCTTTGTCCGGACTCCAGAAGATCCAGGCAGATTTACTTTGTCCACTTCATTTTGGCATGAAACTTCATCATTTATTTTCTTTCCAGCTTGATTTTTTCGTGAAGTCTAATTTGACAACTAGCTGGAATATATTACAAAGTGATTTAAATTTCAAATTCTAAATATTTTCTTTGCCTTTTCATTGCAGATTTATTTTCGAAGCGGTAAAGATGAAGTTTGCCAGCAAAGGCGTGCAGATGCAGTCAAAGATCAAGTCCAAGTGGGAACACGTTGTGGACACTAATCTTGGCCACGTCGACATTGAGGACTTCAGGAAGAGAATGTATGGAAGCGATGGACGTCTACCTTCGCCAATTGCTATAAGAATGATGCGCAATGGGATTGTTCACGCAGCTGGATTTCCGCCAACAAAGGAGTGTCCGGAACTAATGGTGGAATGTGCACTGCACTACAATGCACGAGAAAGGCAAATAGAAGCTCCTGACGGAAGAGTCCTTGCCTACTTGTCCGAGCCAGCTATCCAAGAAACTTTCGAAATCCTAGTCTACAACCGAACGTCCTATCGCACCAAGGAGGAAGCACTCAAGCTTTACCAGAGCCAGCAGGATCTCTGTGCGTCCAACATAAACAAGAATTGGTTATTGAAGCCCAAGCCTACTGCAGGAAAGATGCCGAAAAATTTGGTCAGAACGCATTTTAAAGAGGAGTATGGCGACATTGCCTTGCTGCTAAACAGGATAGTAGGCAACCCCCATGGTGCACCATTCGAGAACTGGATGTATTATTTCGTGGATGAAATAATTACTGGAGTCAAGATGTTCAATTGGTCCAGAATGATCAGTGATAGCCTCCACAAGCAGTTGGTCAACCTAGAGGAGACCAAGACATTCCACATGAGCTCTTATGTCATATATTCACTTGCGAGGTATTACAAGTATTTGGGCTTGATTTGCAAAGGTGTGGTGGGCAATGGCGAGGGACAACTCAAGGCATATGACTGTTATCCGCAGCTGCAACTAAAAGAAAAGACACATTTCCGACGAGCTCATGATGCCCTTTTGATGTACATCACTCGGCTCCTGCAAGGCGGAACGCATCAGAGACTCACCCATGAGGCCAAGAGTTTGATCAGCCGATATGGATCGTAGTTTATTCAATTTCCTAAGTTCACGTACATCAGGATCCAGGGATTCTCCGGAAATCCTTATAGACTGCCCATCTATCCAACCAACAAAATGATTTTGCTGGAAGTGCTGAGGCAATTGGAGGAAGTATTCAAAGGCCAAAAAAAAAGGCAGCTGTCACCTTTCCTTTCTTCATCGGCAACATGGAGGAATCATGTCCAACAGCACAAGTAGCGGAGATTGCTCGACTGGAGATCTAGAATTATCCGTTCCTGTCATACAAGTCTAGAAATAATTTCAATCCACTCCATCACATCAAAACTATGGACGAAGAGAGATACAAGCATCGAGTGGACTTAGAGGACTTCTGGGCTAATGCAACCGATGAATATGACGTGAGGAGGAGGTTGTGGTCCAAATTGCCACTAAGCATGATAAGGGCAACCGAGCTTTTCAAAGTGCCTGATCAACTACAAGATGATGGAGTTTATTTGCAGCCAGGCTTCAATGAAAATGAGCCACTCCCCCCTATGAGATGGTTTGAGCCTGAGATGGGCGACCTAGCAACACTCATGCGGCCCGTTTTCAAGTATTCTCAATGGTGGATAGATCGGCAGGTAGAAACTTTAAGGGCGAGGAATGTGCAATTCACCTATGAGTTAATGGGCGATACAGAGTCCTGTTCTTCAAATGCTGGTGCCTCTCGTGGAGATGGACAAACAGATGCTGCCAACTTGAAGAAGACAAAAGAAATTGGCAAATCTACAAAACAGGACAAAATGATAGATGAAGGGCCTTCTCGAAAGAAGCACAAGTCCAGACCTCTTCAGTCGGCCACTTCCAGAAATATAGAAGAAATACTCGCCATGGATAGAGAATCTTTGGAAAATGTCAGGATTCCTTCCCTCGCCGGAGATGTGGAGCCAATGCAGTTGGAAGACGATGCTCAACCTTCTCCTGTAGGCACTGAGATCCTAGAATCAAATAATGATATAGATATTATGGAAGAAGAATTCGAGGAAGGAATGATTTCCACCCTCAAAGGGATCCAGGATGACCCATCTGTGCAGGAGATTCCGAATGTGCAAGAACTCCATAATATGCCAGAGACACAGGAAGAGCAAGAAGTGCAGGACATTCAAGAAGTCCAAGGTCAACAAGAGGACGGAATTGAGCAGCGAACCATCCCAGAGTGGCTGAAAGAAAGATTGAAAAGAAAGGCGCCAGCGGAGGTACCTGAGGAAGAAGATGATGACATAGATTTCTTGGCAAGGCTAGAACAAGTTGCCCCGAAAAAGAAGGCCAAGAAATTTTCCACTATCCAAAGGGATGAGGCTGGCAACCGCA
This sequence comes from Sequoia sempervirens, assembly GCA_007258455.2. Classification (NCBI taxonomy): domain Eukaryota; kingdom Viridiplantae; phylum Streptophyta; class Pinopsida; order Cupressales; family Cupressaceae; genus Sequoia; species Sequoia sempervirens. The sequence goes on from VDFB02354001.1 coordinate 64,405, forward strand.
CATTACAAGTTGCAATACCCACAGCTAACAAGTTCCAAGATGAGATTGCCTCGGAGGAATACACCATCAAGACAATTGACATGGATCCGACAACAAAAGGGCAGGAGATTGAGGACTTGGACAATTCTGTGGCCACCATTAAATCCAGGTTGGAAAAGGAGGTGGCGAAGAAAAAAGAATATAAAAAAGAAATTGAGTGCCTAAAAGACTACATCCAACACCTGACCAAGCCACTGAATGAAGGTAACCAAGGAGCGCTTCTACCTCCAAATTCTTCGCAAGAACCAGTTAGAAATTTTGAAGAAGAATTGACTACGACGAAAGAAGCTAAGGGTTGGATGGATGAAAGGAAAGAAGAGGCGTTGGCGTTTGCGGAGAGACTAGCATGTGTGTATGAGCAGGTTTCCTTTTTGCTATCACGAGTTGCAGACTTAGCAGAATCTTGGGGTAGCCTCAAAGACATTCAGAATAGAATTATCCCATGCATTCGAGAATTGAAAGGCATCTCGAAGCAAAGGTTGATTGATGACAGGATCATTGAGGCTGGAGCTGTATATGATTTCAATGGATGGTATTATGCTCTAATTTCACAGAGAGGAGTCCTGGAAAAGGTAAAACAGGATAGCACCAGAGTTGAAGAACAGGCGAAAGAGATTCGGAGTAAAATTTACCAGATGGCTGCCGATATGCTCGACAAAGATGTTGTCCGGAAGAAACATTTGCGGCCAAAGAATTTAAAAGAACAAGTACAGAAAATTTTCTCCACCATCTTCGGGCCACTCATGAAAGAAAACTTCACCAGGGTCTTCAACTTCATGACCATCAGGAATTCTTTCTTGCTACAGGAACCAAAATGGGCGACCACTTTTGTAGGATGTGCCGAGAGCTTGGACTTGCAGGAGTAAAACGGCAACGGGCTGTTGGACATTGCCATGGAGGAGGTCAACTCGATCGTGTCCAGGTTCGCCGAACACAACGCTGCACAAATGGATAAAGATGCCACTCCAGATGTCTAGGGTTTTCTCCAATTAACTGGTTGATATTTTGGAAACCCTAATTAGGGTTTAGTCATGTTAAATCTGGGCCATTGGTCTCATTTCAATCTCGGCCGTTCATTATAATTCTGAAATACTATATAAACCCCCTTCACTCTCTTTCATTTCATTAGAATTAGATCAAAAGGAGAAGTAGAATTCATTAGAAGTTAGAGCAGATTCAAGAGAATTAGATTGTAGAAAATAAGAGAGAGTTTATGAGATTGTTGTGAAAACACTATTTTGATAATAAAGCTCAAACGCATGAGGTGCTTTGAATCCTTGATTGTCAAATAGTTGCATGGTCGCATATTTTCTTTCTCATTTAGTAAATTTGAATTAGAATGTATGTTAAAAGAATGATGGATTGATAACGGAGACTAGTGAAACCCAGCTCATACTTTCTTTGAGTGGATGCTTTTCACTCAATGTGCAAAGTTAGATTGAACTTTTTTCGTGGATGCTTAACTTCTGTTTGGATAGTTATTGTTCGATTTGATGGTAATTATTCATTACGTGAAAATCATAAGCACATTCCCAGAAGATTGCACTTGCTCTGTGTAGTTGTCGTATAACGTAGTGAAGCAGAGTATTGTTTATTTGGTTTCATTTAATCTTCATCGTCTCTTGATTTCTTAGGAATAGCATAGGATTTCTTAAACCCTTAATCTTTTTCACTTTTTTTTATAAAATCAAAAAATCCAAAATGATACTGTATTCATGTCTCTGCTTTCCGGAGTAATTCACAAAAGTAAGTCCCCTTGTCATAACCAGCGAATCACATCAAACCACAGAGCTCATCTGCATTCATCTTAAACATTGGAATTACCATATGATCTTACTTGCAATCTTAGCATAGAAGGTAGTTTTTCAAGAGAGGATAGAGCGTCTTGGACACTTTATTCTAGTGGATGTTTGTTGTGTCACCAAACACGCATCAACAAGCAGCAGGGTTTAATTTAGAAAATCAGATTTGTTGTTTCAATTCGGTTGCGCTAAATTGTGTATTTCATGGTGGATTTCATGCTTGTAATGATTATCAACTTGCGGTATCATTTTCCATCATTATTTGTCATGTCTAGGCATGTTTATGTTCATTGTAATTATTTGTTTAAGAGCAGAAAATAAAATCAGAAATTAGGGTTTTGAGCAGAAATCTACGGCAGAAGTCAGAAATTTAATTCCAGAATCTTAGGGCAGATCCCATTGGGGATATTACACCAACCTCGTCAGATCATTCTAGCGGTAGGAAACAATGAGGAAAATAAATAAGCCACCTACATGATGTAAATGTTCTAGCCATTAAAAGATATGCACCACCTTATTGGCAAAAGGAATGAAAGTTTGTAGATTCTTTATTGTGGCCTATTAGGGATCCATGGGCCAAATTTGGGTGTCCATCATTTATGATATTGTAGTGTACCTTAAAGGGGCAATCTTTCTTAGGGCAATTGATTTCAAGGAGCGAGTGAAGGATGCAATCTTCATCACTGACATCCTCATAGAGTTCCTTGATTGAGGCATCCTTCCAAAGGTAGGGCCCATGGAACCCTCCAACCCACCACTTTATAATAGCTATACAAATGGGCCCCATAGATAGTAGGGATAGGGGCCCCTACTCTATAATAGTGGAGCCTTGAAACATTGTCCAATTCATAACAAACAATGCTAAAAACTATAGAGTTGTAGAGTTTCTAGTTGAGATGCGATATGGGCACATTTTTTGGACACCATGTGTCATCCACTCGCTCAACTTGATGTCATAAAAGCTTGGTACACAAATCAAATGGACAATAGAACTCTACACTAAGGCTAATGAATTTTAGAAGCTTATAACTAATCATCATATGTCATAAACCATCTTTAAGTCCTTCTCAAAGTTAGTTGTTCAAAATAACTTGAGGAAATTTCAATATTTTATTTCTTAATTTACTTCAGTTTTAAAATTTTAATCTACATATTTTTTTACATCATCTACATTGTTTTTCTAATTTAGAATTTAAAAAATTAAGTAGATGATCTTTTAAGTTTTTGACTTGGATTTTTTTTAATTTGTTTAATTTTTTAACACCATGTTAAGTTGGTGAGACTCAATTAATCTCACACAATCGTCTTGATATGATTTGGGAAGGTTCAAGAGGCATTTTGCAACATGAGCACTATGGTAATCAACAACGTTTGGAGTACATGGAGAAGTCTACTATAGTGAGGGCCCAAAAGGTCAAAGCATTAGTCTTACACAATGATTGGTTAGCCCATGTGGAATATGTGTTGGGTTTCATTGCACCTATCATGAGTATGATCATGTTCACTAAATACAAACCATCAATGTTTAGGCAAGGATATATGACAAAATTGACTCTATGATAGAAATAATGTGTATAATAACAACTATAGAGTAAGACCCCTCTAAAACATTTATCAAATGGGTGTAATTATTATAGTTGAACTAAGAAACAAGATAACTACCTTGTTGCATATCTTAGTATTTGCTTTAACATTTTTCAAGCAAGTGCAAGAAATTATAGTTTAACAATGCAACGAGATGACATCATTGCACCTTCTAGCATTTGTCTTGACACCCAAGTATTATAACATAGAGGTACTTTCTTTGCATGGGTGGGTGCCACCATTCAAAGGCATTGTAATTAATTAAAGGTACAAGGTGACATTCATTAACCTCTTTCTTGACCCACAAGTAGAAGATATAGTCATGGGTGAGTTTGGGAATTTTATAGCTTCAACGAGTCACAACCTTACAACCCTTCAAAAAAACTACAAGGAAACCCATACATGGTGGTACCTCCATGGCCAAGGATTTATTACTTATAGACTCTTGCCATCAGAATTCTATCACAAGTATGCATTTTTTATGTTTTTATGTTCTTACTTTTCTTTGGCAACTATAATATATATGTTGAAGTAACTATGTCTCAAATCTAAATAGATCATGAGTTACTCTTTGGAATAGGAGTACATGTTGGACTAGTCGCCAACGTCTCCCTTCGGATTCGGGACATGGACTAACGGCTTTTCGTGGATCCATTTATCTCTGGCATTTGTATCGCGCGCTAACAAGTCGATCTTTAGGCACAACGGCAAACGTGTTCCAACAAATGGTATGAAAGTTGTGGTCACGGGTTCAAATCCCCTCGAGTGACGCTGAGGAGGGGATTGTTGGACTAATCACCAATGTCTCCCTTAAGATTCGGGACATGAACTAACCACCTCTCATGGATCAGGTTATCTCTAGCGTTTGTATCGAGCGTTAATAGGTCGATCTTTTGGCGCAACGGCAAACGTGTTCCAACAGTACATACTCCTTTACACGCTCAATTAAGTGCAAGCAGTTGGTAACAAAATAGGTAAAGGAGTTGTATGTGCATTTCCATTCGCACCTCCTCCCACAAAAGCAAGTTGAGAATAAGGAGTAGATGACAAGGCATTGGGTTGTAATGCATAACCATCCCAACTCAGATGCTTCTATTGCACAACTTAGTCTTGATTGAGGGTGGGAGGCACGAGGCGGCTACAAAGAACTTTGTCACGTCCCCATTTGGCTTGAGCCCTAATCGTTATTTGGGCAGTTGGAGCCAACTCACTGTGAAAAGGCACAATTAGCAAGTTTATAAGGAGGCTCGCTTCAATCATTTCGTTTATCACGAATCTGGAATTACATTATGCCTGCATCGGTGAAGGGCATAGCCGCTTCATGTGTGGCACCAGGTAACTGGACATAGTTCAGTCCTGGCACTCGTGTTATGCTTTCATTCCATTTCAACATCTCCTTACAAGATAATCGATTTGCAGGTCGTTTGGCTCAGTTGTGGGAGAGGATAGCTAACAGGTTGAGCCTCTTAGGCTCTGGCCGGCCCCAGTACAGCATGAAATAGCAGCAGCAGGCATCAAGAACATTCACCAAGGTTTGAAGGAGTTGATACATGGTTGAGCTGGTTCGATGGATTCATGTGTCTGCTAGAGATAGCCGTCATGTGGATGCAGCGCCATCAAGTCTTGATTCGGCATGAATAATAAGCAGCGATATAGAACTCAATCTAGGGGTTGTTTTGTTTGAGCGACACCACTGTTAAGGGGGGAGCTTGATATTACCTCTATTGCTAATTGTAGCCTGTTGCTCTTTTCTGGAAATAATATCAAATTATCTGCTATTAGTTGTTTCAAAATTTTCTAAGATAAATGCATTTTGTGTGATATAATGGCGTACTCGTGGCTATATGAGATTGGGGTTTAATCTGGTCCAAGTTTTGTCAAATAAGGCCAAAGCTTGCATTCCCCTCGATGCATACGTGAGAGCATACGAGTCTGACCTCTGCAAAAAAGGACTCTATGACTACATAGGGTGAAAGAAGAAAGAAGAGGAAGATTCAAAAACTGCCCAGGAAAGGGTTAAAGATTCGGAGCCAAAATCACAAAAGGCGGGACAAGAGGACACTATAATGAGGTATGATGATCTTGAGGTTGTGATTTTGAACAATAGTTGGTCATCCACACATGATCGTGAGATAGAAGAGGAAGAATCTTGCCCTATGAAGACACAGGAGTTACTTGATGGTAATTCAAAGGAATGCTTGGAGGGCCGATACAAAGAGGATTTGGTTGATTGCAAGAAACAAGGGTTCAAGGAGTATGAGGAGACTAAAGAAGACACCAAAACCGTCGTGTTGAGTCCATATCAAGGAGGTATGGTTTCATTTAATAATTAATATCCCTTCACTGCCTTTGCATCATGGCTTGGATATAAACGGTGTCCATGCATATGATGATGAGCCAAGAGGGGTGGATAAGATTGATTTGACATTGCAGGATCGTATGGAGGATAAGGATGTCGTAGCTGCGAAGGTTCATGTGGTCGAAAATTCTACTCATTGCTTTGATGGTGATCCCTTGAAGAAGAAAACAGACTTGACGAAACTGCAGGTTTATCATGAAAGCCCCAATGACATTGGAATGATAAAAGCAATAACTGAAATAAGAGAAGAAAAATCCATGGAGGTGGATCAAAAAGCGCTTGAGTTCCTTTCCTTTCAGGAAAATGAGTTTGTTGATTGGTTGAGTTGTAATCCCGAAAATGGAACTCCAGATGTGCACATGATGGGTCTAGGGAAGGCCGACAGGGAGATGGAAGGTAAGGACACTAATCACCTTTATCATTCTAGCTCATGTTGTGGAGAATAGCACAAATATATCTCAGTTTCGCTGTCATGAAAAACTCCATTCGGGGAATGGGGAAGGGTACACAGGGCCCTTTGTCCAAAACTGCCTATACAGTGGGATATGGGACCCAAGGATTGTTTATCTATGATAAGGGATATTCACATAAGTATGATGCCTTCAATGGAAAGCTGCTAGCTCGGTGCTCTATGTTTATTGATACTAGAAGTTTGGCACTTAACTTGTCACACAAGGGATGTCATAAAAGGAAGTTTATGGGGAATCATCCTAACCCCATTATGAAGAAACAAGATTCACGGTTCATATATCAACCGGTGGAGGATGGCTTAACAAAGAGCAATAGGTGTCATTCTGATTTCATGACTAAGCTTGGTAGGGCGTTCTTGGTGTCTAGCTTCAAGCAAGTTGGAGGTCTCATAATTTACAAGACAATGCAAAGGGGAGAAACCCGATTGGTCATAACATTAAAAGAACAAGTGGTATGCAGGGGCCTCTATATCAGGGATCTTGGGGGGATCAGACTGGTATTGGGAGCATTTAGATGAGAGAGAATTCCGAGACATTGAAGAAAGGTTGCATCCAAACGGAAACATCTCTGTGGCTACCATGAGATCTATGTGGGTTGATAATGAAGTCCAGCAACATAACTACAGTAAAGGGAAAGACAGATTTACTGAAGCTTACCTTTCAGCTGTAGCAAACATGTTGCTGTCAAAAGGGGCGAAGGGAGAAACTGCATGGGAGTATGATGGATGCCCTTCAAGGTCGAGAGGGGACAATACAACTATCTAAACAGCAGGGTTGGAGGACAAATGGTAACATGAAGTCCCTTGTATCCTTAGAAATCGAATATGGACAACCTTTATTGGAATTACCAAGTGAATGTTCATCAATTGTTAGGAAGAAAGTTATTCAATTGGTAAATACAATGAGGACCATACCTAAGGGTGAAGCCATTTGCCTACCTGCAAAGTTGGTTCATTCACCTAACCTTGCATGGGTTACACAAGAGGCTGGCCAAGGTTTGATTTTGGAATTAACTGAGGATCAGATTGTGACATCTACGTTGTTATTGTTGTCAAAGCTCTCCATGGGTCTGGTAGTGACACCCCCAGAACAGGTGAATCTTCTCTTAGCATATGCAGATGCTGGTCCAATATCACCTTCCAAGACATTATATGCTGAAACAGATGGATCCATATCTCTTCATGATAAGGGTTTTGTAACCATCGTCAAGGACAGGAGTTTGCTAACAAGTCTGCACTACCTTGCTCCACAAGTGCTAAGCAAGCTTTGCAACAACTGTGTCACTGGTATGGATGCTTACCCACTTATAGAATTGGTGTCCATAATTAAGATCAGTTTCCACCTTGATTGGCCCAAAGGGCAGGCAACAGTTTCTTGGTTAGCAGATTTAATATGCAACAATAAAAGGTTATGGCCAAAGGTGGGGAATGAGGTTTTCACAAACCAGCCAGGAACAGTTGCTGTACTAGAAGACTCTCAGAGGAAAATCACCAGGTACAGATATGATACTTCTCAGATAGACTTTCCATTACAAGTAATATTATCAGTTTTTGATCAAAATACCACAGAAATTAAGAACCAAATGGAAGGAGGGGTCAGTTTAGGAAGTGTCAGATATGCTTCACTTGTAGTCAAGGAAAAATTGGTCACTTGGGCAGGGAAAGATCCTGATTTATCCAGCCTTATTTTATGTGAGGTGGGAGAGTGCCCTATTGTACGTCAGATAATAGTAAATTTTATTAAAGGCATCCTTGTGAAAAGACAAACTTTTGGCAAACCAGAGAACACAAATGCCTACGAAGTGAGCAGACAAAACAATTATGTCGGTGAGTTCAGAGGCATGCTTTGTCATTATCATCTGCTGTGTCTTGATAAAGTGAGGCACCTGGATTATGGCAAATCTGGACTGGTGGATAAAGCAAGGATTATGAACAACTATACTGCCAAAAATGACAAAACAAAAACAACAGAAACATATCCTTGTAATTTCAAAAACTTTTGCTGGGTCCAAGAGGAAGGGTCAACTCTGGGCGTTGCCAATAAAATGATTTATCACAGGAATATATGGAGAACATGTAAAATTGGAATGCATGCCGCCTGTAGTAGCATCTCGTCTACAATGAGTTATATACTTCAACATCCAGGAGAAAAAGTGCAATCAGAAGCTTGTTATTTCTGGTTATTAAAAGCATTGACACTGTTGGCCAGGGCTGAAAATAAAACACATGCTGTGTTGTTGTTATCACAGGGGTTAAGAAACTGGGATAAGTTCCCAGTGATAACAGAAGAGGGAAGGCAGGATAGAAGCATCATTAAAAATCAGTCACCTGTTTTTCATGATTTTGATTTCTTGATTGAAGTGGCTAAAATGATGCTCAAGATTCTTAATCTGAACATGACCAGCAAGTCATCTGCCACTAATCTAGATGGGATGATTGGACATCAGAGGTGGTTTCTGGATTTCAGAGGAGCAGTAAATAAAAATGCTGCAGATTTGTGGAGTAGACATTCACATATCATGAAGACCAGAATGACTCAAGAAGAAACATATTCTAACCAGAAAGAAGGTTTCTACTGCTGTACTAAACAGACTGTAATCGGGTCAAAGGTATTCACGATCACTGGTATAACATAAGTCCAAATCAAATCAATAATCAGATAAATGATACAACTATTCAGGATCTAGCACAGTATGCATGGAGGTGGGATGATCCAATCAGGGAAGAACTTGTATTAATCTCCAATGACATGGGGGACATGGGCATATTCTCAACAGGGGTGACATGTATGACTGATGTTGAACATCAACACAGAGGCATCCTTAGGATATGTATATTGACAGTATCTGGAGTAATGGTGAACCCACAAGAGCGGCGCCCAGGATCTAGGAGAATCATCAGAGTGAAGAGGGCAGTGATTCGGAGGTCATCATTGCTTGAGGACAAGCAAACTTTGAGAGGGGAGGACTGTCATGTCCCCATTTGGCTCGAGCCCTAATCCTCATTTGGGCGGCTGGAGCCGACTCATGTGAAAGGCACGATTGCCAAGTTTATAAGGAGGCTCGATTCCCTCATTTCGTTTATCACGAGTCTGGAATTACATTCTGCCTGCATCAGTGAAGGGCGTAGCCGCTTCATGCATGGCACCAGGTAACTGGACGTAGTTCAGTCCTAGCACTCATGTTATGCTTTCATTCCGTTTCAACATCTCCTTACAAGATAATCGATTTGCAGGTTGTTTGGCTTGGCTCTGGCAGAGGATAGCTAACAGGTTGAGCCTCTTAGGCTCTGGCTGGCCCCAGTACAGCATGAAATAGCAGCGGCAGGCATCAAGAACATTCACTAGGGTTTGAAGGAGCTGATATGTGGTTGAGCTGGTTTGATGGATTCATGTGTCTACTGGAGATAGTTGTCATGTGGATGCAGCGCCATCAAGTCTTGATTCGGCATGAATAATAAGCAGCGATATAGAACTCAATCTAGGGGTTGTTTTGCCTGAGCGACACCACTGTTAAGGGTGGAGCTCGATATTGCCTCTATTGCTGATTGTAGCCTGTTGCTCTTTTCTGGAAATAATATCAAATTATCTGCTATTAGTTGTTTCAAGATTTTCTAAGATAAATGCATTTTGTGTGATATAATGGCGTATTCATGGCTATATGTGATTGGGGTTTAATCTGGTCCAAGTTTGACAGTATTCATTATCAGAATTTTTAGTTAGGAATTTTACAAACTACCATGGTGCAGCTAGTGGGAGTGAAAATAGTACTACTTGTGGTTCTAACAAACTAGTCAATGACATTGATGGTCTCAATGAAGAGCAATTGATTTTCCATGTGTAGTTGCACTAATTATAATATCAACTATTTTGATTTATCTTTAATATTTGACAATTGACATTGAATTATTAATTATCCAAGTGTTTTCTGTTTTGTACTTAATTTTGTATACTTGGTGCAAATTATAGTTATTTTTATATGTTTTTAATATTTTATGTATATTGTAAGGCTGAACCTAGCTGTACTAAATGTGGAGGAAACAAACCAGTGAACTACCAAACCCAAACCCAAACCGGCAACATGGGTTATATGATAGTGAATTCTATGGTCACTGATTTATTAAGAAGACCCTGTTTTTCATCATACTCTCAAGCATTTATCAGTTTTTTGGAGAAATATTCACATATTGTTAAGCAACAAACTCTTCATCTCAGACTATCCATTCAATAAAAATCATGTAGAGTGAGGCACTAGATGTTGCTGTTTGGAGCCATAGAATATAGAACTGTTACATTATTACATTTGGTTTTCCAACCGTACTTGCTATTTTCCAACAATCTCTTCTAGTTCTATCTTGTTTGTTGGGTTCAACGTGACTACTTTGCTGTGCTCATCTTTGATTACAATCATTTATACTTGGTTGATGATTTAGTCTCTTGCTTGTCTTGGTATGTTATTCATCTTTTTATCACAGCTACCTTGGTTTTTTGCTTGGATCTGTGTACTTGTTCAGATTATAGCTTGATTGAGATCCTGTCCAGAGCTTAGTGTGCCCCTTAGGTTGTTTAGTTGCATCTGCCTTCAGCACTTGCATAGGTGAAGCATTTTAGTCCTTGCCAATCACTGCCCTTGAGTTTGGATTCTCATTGATCATTGCCCCATTTTATTCAGAACTTGGATTCAATTATTGGGTTTCTTCTAAGGCTTTCTCTTTGTTTGAATTTCAAATAGAATCTAGGTGGATTAGCCTTGCCTGTGATTGCTTTTCATGACTTGTAATATTGTTCTTTGGGTTTCCATGCTTGAAGATTTGTTTCTGAAATCCACCTTACTTAGTTTCTAGGCCATGTAATTTTGAGAATCACCCTAAACTTTGTGCGTCCCAAATTTTGGCTCTTCTTAAGGTTTGGTTGGTTTAACTTAAATTTTTTGATTCAGTCTACCCATCAGCTATGGTTCTTGCTGGAATTGCTTCATTTCCCCTTTTCTTGGGTCTACCTTGTCATCATTAGTTTTGATTGTTTACTATTGCACACTTCTAGAATGTTTAGATTTTCCCCAGATTTCTTTGCTTTCTTGCGATTTGAGGCATTCCCCTAGTTGGTTGACTTTCCCTTATCTCATTGATTGCTTGATTGCTGCAATTTTATTGCTTCATATTTAGAGTTTCGTTAGGATATTATTTGTTTTCCTCACCTATTCTTATTTTCTTGCTCCAATCTGCTTGATTTTGGCTGTGTTTTCCACTCTATTTTAATTGCCTAGTTTGAATTTGTTTGTTTTTGAGTTTACACATTGAGTATTATTAATTCCCCTTCATTGTAGTCACATAATTGCTGTTTGTGATTATTCCCATTGTAATCATTTGGTCTTTTGACTCATCTTCATTTTTCATATCAGTTTTGGAACTAACCCTTGTTGGTTGCATTTATTAATTGTGTGGTTACTGCTCAGAACATGTTCAAGGGCAGGAAAAATACTGCTATTAGCTATATCATTGCTAAGAACTGATAAATGTTGTGGCTAATGCTTTTTCTTGCAGCTAAGCTACCAAACGCATCCCAAGAAGATGAATCTAGTCCTTTGTGATTGCCTGATTAGCATTACAAATTTGCCAAGAAGCATAAATGATAATTGTCTTGCTTAATTTTATTTGCTTATTCTGTTGTGCTTTTTGATATGCTCAGATTAGTTCTAATCTTCTAAGCTTTCATGCAAATGTTGTGCACACGATCACCACATCAATCTGAACATCATTCAATGTCCAAGAAACTCCAACTCTTGACATATCATATTTGGCTTTAGCCACCCTTCATCTCTGAATTTCATGACCAAGGCTCTGAAGAATTCTTGCATAACAGTGCCATGCAACCAGGAATCAGAACCAGCTCCATGTGGACTACCTCACTCCATCAATTCTTCGAGTCCTTGCTCTTCTCTTTCTACCTCTCTTTTGATTGTTAAAGCCATCTTGTCTTGGATTCTCCTCTCATCGCCTTTACCCATCCCTTCAACGTCCATAAATGGTAGTGTTGTGAGATCCATAAGAGCCAAAATCCAAGGTTGCAGGGAGACGCGTCTCCCCCCACCTAGGACGCATTTCCAAGACAATGACATGTCTCCCATATTCAAAGTGTGGGTAGAAACATCCCACGTTGCAGGAGATGAACAAATGTGTCTCCGATGCATCTTCAAGTGCCTGTCACCTAATAAAAGGGTTTTTTTTTTAAATTGTAATCTGCCTCCACCTTCTCTCATGCAACCTGTCAAAGGCCATTTCTGCATGATTTCACTTTCCACTTTCACGTTTTTGTTGTTGAACTTAACGTTTTTAATTTTTTTAGGGCTTCAAAAATGGAAAATGTATTACTATTTGGGTGCGTATATTTTTTGTTATATTTCTCTTCAATGTCTTCATCCCTTATCACTAATTGGGGCTTCGAAAATGTATTACTGTAAATGTAATACATTTTCAAAGCCCTAATTACTGGTAAAAAAAAAACTATTTACTTAGTATACTATTACAGTATTACAATTATTGTTCTATTTTTTTTAGTTTTATTGTTAATTTATTAATATCAACTTATTAATATAGTATAGTAACTTATTTACCAATAATTATTGGTGTGTTATTTTCTTTGAATGCCTAGATGCCATGACTTAGTTGATAATAACCAATAATTTAAAAATTAAAATTTACCAACAATATATATATATATATATATATGATGGTGGCTATTCCACTCAACCCCTTTGGCCCTGGAACATGATCACAATACTTCCACAATGGGAACAAGCCTTGTTTTCCCACACTTGACATATCTCAATTTGTAACAGAATTAGAAAGACAAACAGTAAAATTATTACAATCAAAAAATAACTATTACAGTAAAAAAATTATTATAGTCAAAACAATCAAAATTTTAAAGTTTACACATTTTTCACGATGAATACATAATATATTATATATAATATATTATGTATTCATCGTGAAAAATGTGTAAACTTTAAAATTTTGATTGTTTTGACTATAATAATTTTTTTACTGTAATAGTTATTTTTTGATTGTAATAATTTTACTGTTTGTCTTTCTAATTCTTATTAGAACTATAGTAAGTTCCTAGTTTAATGCTCATATCTGTAATATCTGTAATGGCACTTGCCATGCCTATTTTAATGCTTTAGTTCATTTAGTTTGCCTATAATCACGTCTCTGTGATTATAGCCTCTTTGTTTGCTTTTGTCTCTTTCAGTTACGTTCCGTTCTGTTCTCTCCCTAATTTGTAGGGTATGTAAATCTTATAAGAGCAAGGCTCATCTTTATTAATAAGATAACATCTGATAATTTACACAACATGGTATCAGAGCGTAGGATTGAACCCAGGTAGTAAATAGAAATTTTTTTTGAAAGAATTTTCGAGGGCTTTTTATGGACAGATTTCTTCTGGAGATTTTCGTCTGATTTTCGTGTGATTTTTTTTGTGGGCGCCATTTTCTTTTTCCTGCGACCTGAGTAAGTCACGTTTTCTAAAATCGCAAGGGTTTTTTCAAGGTTACGCGCGTCATTTGTTTCTCTGTATGGCGTGATCTGAAAGGTGGAATTTGTATGGCTACGGATTTTCTTCTAGTGGACGCATTTTAGCACGGATTTGGTTTCTATGCGCATGAATTCTGGCCGCGTGACCTCACTTCTGGCCGCATTTTTTTGCAGTTTTTTAGCGCAATTTCTAAGATTTCTAAGCGTGGATTCGTCTTTCTCTTTCTAGGCGCACGATTTGAAGATTGGAGCCACAGTTTGATGCCCCTCAGTGGCCATTTTTTGGGTGTTTTGCAAATTGTGTTTTCATGCCCTTCTCTACTTGCGTTTTTGAAGGTGTTTTGTCTACATTTTCGTCCATAACCAAACCACGACTTCCTGCTCTCTAGCCACGGGTTTGTTCTCTTTGCTAGGCGCCATCTTCAGTCACTTTTGTACCCACGATTTCCTGATCTCTGGTCTTTTTTTCTGTGTTTCCATGGCCACCTAAGGTTTCTGCAATTTTTGGCTAGAGTTTTGACCCTTCATTTCAAGTCGAATTTTTTTTTTGATTGCAGATTCTTTGTGGGTTTTTTGAGAGCTTTTTTAGGTTGCCTTCAATTTTTTCTAGGTACCTCGAGATTCATGCCTCGATTTTTGTGCCAACGGATTTGTCTTGAATTATGTGCCAATTTTTCTGAGGTGCTTTCTCTGATATTTAATGGCAGCTTGACAATATTTTTAACCAATTTTGACAAGTTTGTGGGAAAATAAAAAATTTGCAAAGAGTTTTCGAAAAAAAATTCTTCAAAAATTTACACAAAGTTACCTCGTTTTTTGTGCTTTGGAAAACGGGAGGGATGGCGACTTTGTCCAATATTATGTTGGAAAGTTTGCAAAGGTTCAATGGAAAGAATTACAACACGTGGAAGCAGAGGATGCTTACCATCTTTGTGTACCGGTGTTTGGATGAGCTTGTTCTTGTTACAGAAGTTCGTCCCACTACTGCTGGGAAGGATTAGGACAAGTATGATGGAAGTAATAGGGAGGCAGTTATGCTTCTTAAATTATCTATCGCCAATGACATGTTACCAAAAATACCTTCTAGTAAATCTGCTGCAGAGATCTGGAAGCATTTGAAAGATCTTCACGAGACCTCAAACAAGGGAAGGGCTTTCTTTCTAAAGAATGCGCTCTTTTCTATTATGTTGGATGACCAAGTGTCTTTGCAGGAACACTTGATGAAAGTAAAAAATATTCGCGATCAATTGGAGGCCATTGGTTGTAAGGTAGAAGAGGAGGATATGGTGGTGATCACTTTGAAAAGTTTGCCATGTTCCTACGAGCACTTCATTGAAACACTCAACATTACATCCACCAATGTTGACTTGAAGTTTGATGAGATATGCAACAATCTTTTGCAACAAGATCGGTGGAAGAAGCAGTTTAGGAGTAGCAATGAGTCTCCAAGTGTTGAACAAACATTTACTGCCAAGGATTTTGGCAAAGGCAAGTCAACTCAGCAGAAAGGACAAGGCGATTCGAAGGAGGGCTCCAAGAAGTCTTTTACTTGCCATTATTGTGGGAAGGTTGGTCATATACAGAGGTATTGCAAAAAGCGGTTGACTGATGAGAAGCCCAACCAGGAAGCATCTCAACAAAGTGCTCACATAGCAGAGCAAACTGAGCAAAAGCAGGAGTCTGCACACTTTGCATTTTGATGACCAGCACAATATGGGTAGACTTAGTTTTTTCTTTAATTGAAAGATAGGGCATTAAGGGAGGGTATTAGAAATTTAGAACTATAGTAAGTTCTTAGTTTAATGCTCATATTTGTAATATCTGTAATGGCACTTGTCGTGCCTATTTTAATGCTTTAGTTTCGTTTAGTTTTCCTATAATCACGTCTTCGTGATTATAGCCTCTTTGTTTGCTTTTGTCTCGTTCAGTTACGTTCCGTTCTCTCCCTAATTTGTAGGGTATGTAAATCTTATAAGAGCAAGGCTCTTCTTTATTAATATGATAACATCTGATAATTTACACAACAATTCTATTACAAATTGAGATATGTCAAGTGGGGGAAAACAAGGCTTGTTCCCATTGTGGAAGTATTGTGATCATGTTCCAAGGCCAAAGGGGTTGAGTGGAATAGCCACCATCACATGTGAGCTTTGTGAAACGCATGGCAAGACACTTACACGAGGGTGAGGGCTCATTTCCTTCACATGTATGGAAAAGGAGTTGATCCTTGTCTAAATGAGGTAGAATGATATGACATTGTTAGGGATCAAGAAAGGGCTGATGGGAAAGTGTCTAATTTGAGCCCTCACACTTCAACGACAAGGGCAATTGCTGCAAATCAGAATTAAAAATAGAGAGTTGGTGGTGCATGTGTCTTCTAGAGATGTTCATGTGACAACGAAAGATGTAGCAATAGGATATTCTCACAAGAGACCGCACATTGGAAGCTCAAACCCCATTGGAAGATTATTTGATGTGCAAGGTCAAGAAGAGGTTGATGCAATGACTGCACGCTTCTTTTATGCAAATGGAATACCATTTAATGTTACTCACTCACCTTTCTACAAGGAGAAGGTCCAAGCTATCAATAATGGACTATTTGGTATAAACCACCTGAGTATGAAAAGATTCGCACTACTCTAATTGATAAAAAAACCGATTAGAGAAACAAACCGCACAAATGAAAAGAGTGTGGTTTGCAAAAGGATGCAATATTGTGATGGATGGGTGGACAAATGCTAGCAATTGTAATGTCTCCTAGTTAGTGTATGCCTGATTTTGCCCAAAAGTAACAATTCCAACAATATAATTTGTTTCACAAATAGTATTCTAAAATTAAATCATATAAAAGTTATTGAACTTAAGAGTAAATGAACAGTGAAGATAAATAACATCACCTAATTGGATCTAATCTATAATTTCATTTCCAATAACCAACCATAGTAAGGATTGGAGAGGGAAGCACAATAGGGCGCCCGGAGATTGTTCATCACAATTAAGCCCAAGAGTGTGGTATAACAGCCCTTGGCCCACAAGTGGCAGAAACTCCCGTCCATCCAACATGGGGTGGCCTACTTACATTGTGGAACCAGTCTGCTGCCTCTCCCAATCATTTTTCCCTGCTAATCCATGCCTGATTGCTTATAGGGAAACAAATAGATTAAATCATTAATTATAAGAGCCTTAAATAGATCAGCAATTCCCATTAGTAACTACATTAAAGATACATAAGAGATTATATATATATAATATTATACTCCATCTTGATGCATACCAATCACTTATTAAATCCAATGGCTGCTGCTTTTCTGATTGCGGATATTTTATATTATCTGATCTCCTTTGATGCCTTGCTTCAATTTGAAGTTCTTCAAAGAGGGCGAATAGACACCTCCCTTACCTATTCCCCAAATGAGGTGTCTTCTTAATTTAATTACTGCCTTCTCTAGACTTAATTAATTAGTAATTATTTAACTTGGTGGAATCGCTGCATGCTTTCCTTAATGGACTCCCATCAAGTCCCTTTGAAGAATCACTACCTTTCCCTTGGTCGTCACCTTTCCTTTGACCAGTGATTATTTTTAACTTCCTTGGTCATCACCTTTCCTTTGACCAGCGATTATTTTTAACAGGCTGCGGTTGTGGTATGATATATGACAGGCCATGACAGCAATCGTCCACCACATAATATCACGGTAACATGCAACAAAGGGCCTTATGTTTTGAAGGCAATTGATTGTTTAGGGCAAAAAAAAAATACAGAGTTCCTTCATAGCCAGCTTTGTGATGGCATTGAGGAGATGGGGGCATCACATGTAGTCCAAGTTGTTACTGATGCTGCCCCTGTTTGTAAAGCAGCATGCATGTTGGTACAAAAAAAGTCTAGGCATATACTCTGGACACCATGTTGTGTGCATTCATTGATTAACGCACTCAAAGATATTGGCAAGTTCCAATGGATTTCAGATCTCATTGGAAAGGGGAGAAAAATACAGATGTTCATATGTAACCATCACCACACACAAGCCATTTATTTAAAATTTTCCAAGGTGGAATTTCTCAAACCTACTGATACACAGTTTGCTTCTTATTTTACTCTTCTTGAGTGTCTTTGTGAAGTCAAAGGAGCTTTGTGTTCCACAATAGTTAGTGATGCATGGGCAGCTTGGAGACACTATACATCAGATACTGCAGTTGAGGTGAGAGGTATGGTCCTTGATGACCATTTCTGGGCTGATGTTAAATTTGTTGTGGACTTTATTAAGCCCATGTTTGAGAGAAATTTATGAAAAAATAGATTCCATGTGTGAAAGAGTTGGGAAAATAACAGATGCAAAACTTTTGTTTTCTATATCCTCTAATAGAAGAAAAGATACATGGAAGATGGACCAACATAACACACCCTTCATTGTGTTGTCTATGCCTTAAATCCTAAATGGTATGATATACAAGTGACCAATAAGAGGGCTTCATATGAGGATAGAGAGGTAATGAAGGGATTTTGGGCTGCAATAAAAAATATTTATGGTTGAGGTGAGGATGCTTTGATTATGAGGGCTCAATGGAATAAGTTTTCACGTGGGCATGGCAATTTTCCTTCCATGGAAGCCTTATATGATATGCATGCAAAGAAAGACCCTATAGAGTGGTGGTGGAACCATGGAGGTGAAACCCCTGAAGTGCAATCATTTGCAATAAGATTACACTTACAAGTAGCCAGCTCTTCATCTTGAGAAAGGAATTGGAGTACTTATGGTTTTATTCATTCATTGAAGACGAACCGATTAGGGTCAAAGAAAGCAGAGAACCTAATGTACATTCATAGCTCACTTCACCTTCTCTCTCATGTAGAGCTTGGGTACAAGGAGTGTCCTTCAGCAAAATGGGACCAACCTTCACCTGATGGAAAAGCTGCAGCCTTAGTGGATGAAGTGGTTGAAGCAGATGGCCTAGGTGATTTACCCCCAATTCTACTGCCAACAAAGTAATCTGAGCTTGAGAGTGATGAGTATTTGGAGAGCATCATAGCTAAGAACCTAGAAATGGATGACACAGAAATGTAGGCAATAGATTTCTGATTTCTGATTTTTGTTTTTTGTATGTGTATCTGCCTATCAGGCTACCAGCATTTCTGAATTCCAATATGTAATATCAATATGTAGTATGAACTCTTTGACATTTGTGTGTTTAAACTTTAAAATTACTATTAAACTTTACTAGTACTCTTGTTTTGAAAGGTCAATCTCATGATATTTTCAGTTTTAATGTTAGAGAATTGTTGTACCCCAAAATTAAAATTTTTGTTACACTTAGACATTTTGAAGAAATGAGTAAAAGTCTTGTTAAAACAGTCGAAAAGGTCAAAATTTGGGTGTGCATGTCTTGCATGGAGGGTTAAACACAAAATTTTCAATTTCTGACGATCTGGGTCTGCTAAGAGCAGCTTAACCTACAAAACCCAGATCTCAGTTTTTCATCCCTAAATTTGAGGAAAACTGCTATTTTTAGAAATTTTCTCGAAATAGTAAAGTTTTCTGGGTTTTCTGGGTTTCTTTCGAAACGGATACTGGCAAAATTTTCTAAAAATAGAAAGTTGGTCCGACAGGGTCCGAACTGATTTTGATTGGCTCAAAATGTATCCGTATCAGGCTGGTGCAGTCAGAATCTTAAAATAATCAGTTTTGCCCTACTGGGTCTATTCAGCTTTTTCAAAAGCATATCTAGAGTTCCGAGATCATCAATGAAGGTCATCCGACTGCCAGGCGTTAATTTTAGCATTCAAAACTTCCAGCAGAAAGTGAAATGATGAACATGCACGAGGATCGAGGAAGAAAAGTGAAAAGTCATGAAAATTTTCTAAGTCTGCTAAGTTTGGGCGCCCCAGTTGAAGAAAGGCGCCCACCTTTTCAGGGTACCAGATGAAGGAATTAGGGTTACGGTCTCCAATGGAAGTTGCTCAGTTTTCAGTCAGCTTCGCGATGGATATCCCCGTCAGAGCATCCGATGATCCAGTCTCCGGCAAATTCAAGTCAAAGTAGAAGGTATGAAGTGAAAATCTGAAACTTGAAGTTGAATAAATTATGAATTTTTCTAAGTCTGGAGAAACTGGGCGCCCTAAGAAGAGAAAGGCGCCCAACTTTTCAAGGGTGCAAACAGAGGAATTTGCAGTCAAAGTTACAACGGGATGCCTTCAGAATTCAACTGGCTTTGCGGTGAGCTATTCAGCACGACAAACGGAGCTCGCAGTCATCAGATTCAAAAGGCTGAACAGAGGGTCCGATGAGAGGTGAAAAGAGAAATTCAAAGCAAAAGTGAAAAAGTCAAAAAATAAACTAAGTGTTGGTAAACTGGGCGCCCCCAGTCAAGATAGGCGCCCAACCTTTTGAAGGGTAAGAATCCACTTTTTGACAAAAGTGTCTCCAGAGCACCCCCCTTCATTCTTCGTCAGCTTCGCGATGAACGATATTCAACCAATCGATGCCCGGAGCTCAAAATTTAACGAGATCGTCTGCAAGGAAGAGAAGTTAATGAAGAACTGGAAATCAGGAAAATGGCTAACACTGAAGAAATTGGGCGCCCCTAGAAGGAAAAGCCTCCCGTGAATTCGGAGGTCGAAATCAAGTTTTTAGCAGAGGTGCCTGCATCTTCTTCGTGAATCAAAGTCCACCCGCACATCACCTCTGGCTTCTGCAAAACACAAAGAAATCGAGAAGTAAAGTGTAAGTTAAAAGAAAAGTTGAAAAAGTGGAAATTTTGACTAAGTCTAGTGAAGTTGAGCACCCCTCTTGGAGAAAGGCGCCCAAATCTTCATGCCTTAGAAGATTTTTGAAGATTTTCAAAATTTCAAAATTGCAAAGGAAGAGGGTGGCGTCCAAACTTGAGAAGATGAGATTTAGGGTTTTTGGAATAAAAGCAGAAAAAAAAGCAAAACCTAAATCAAAACCTAAGTCTATTTAACTCTTCTTTTCAATGTATTTTTCATTATTTTTGCAGGTAGCATCCAGAGGAGAAAGTTGGAGCAGCAAGTTTGAAGAATTTTTGTGATTCAAGAATCCATAGTTGCTGGTTTTACATCAGATTTTTCAGACCAGCAAGCATAAACCATTGTTCTTTCAAGCTTTTTGTTCCAGAAGATCAAATTTTTCAAGCAGAAGGCCAAGGCTTTCAATTTTTCAGTCATCTGGGTCTTTTTGCCTCTATCTTCTGAAGAATTTTTCAAGAATTTCATCAAGTTGCAGCAAGTGCTTTTATCTTGCATGTCAGTGAAAACCTCAGTGCATTCAAAATTCAACCATCTGGGTCCTTTCCAATCAATCTTCTGAAGAAAACCCATATCGCAGCTTTTTTCCAAAAACCTAGGGTTGGCTGCTTTTTCGATCAAACGTCAGAGTTTTGCAAATCCAATCAACCGGGTCCATTTCTAACGATATTCTGAACAAAACCCAGATGCCAACTTTTTTCGGGAAAAATTGAAGAAATTAGGGTTTGCTGCTTTTTCAGTCAAAATTTGAGATTTTCAAAAACGGACGATCTGGGTTGTCTTGTATCGTCATTCTGAACAAAACCCATATCTCAGAAAAATTTCTCAAAAATTCGTCCGTTGAAGCACAAAAATCAGCATTCTAAAAATAGAAATTGCACGAGACTTGTCCGAATCAGGGCGAGTTTACAGTCATTCTTCAAGTTTTCTGAAATGGAGTACACTCCTAATGTTTTCAAGTCCGAATCAGCACTTTTTCATAATTACATCAAAACAGCTGAGACAGACTTGCATCATGTCAAGCCGGTGTTCGACCTACACGCCTTGGAGAGAGCAGGCAACGCTTCAATCAGGAACCTGGGTCATTCTGGACTCCTCGCAGCAGCGTCTATTCCTATATCAGCCTTGCGCCTCGAGTTCTGTAATCGCCAGATGGCGCATTACAACCCGCTTACTAGGGATCCAACACGGATGGCAGGTTGATTTGCGTTTAAAGCCTAACATGGTTAGTGTTTTTCCATTCCCCATGGCCTGAAAGTGTAACTCTTTCGAGGGATGAATGTGAAAAGATGTGGAATATGCATAAGACAAATACAGCAAGAAGATAGCACAGATGGATGAAAGAAAAACATAAGACATTGCCCAAGAATGTCGGGCGAGGGGAGTTCAAGGACGAGGTTGCTATCATCATCACTTTGCTCAACAGGGTCACTGGTTCCGAGGATGCCACCAAGTTCCAACCTTGGATGTTTTATGCCATACCTCACATTATGAAGAAAACCGAGTTTTATGACTGGCCTACTTTGATTAGTGACTGCCTACATCAACAAATAACAGAATATTTCCAGTTTCATGTATTTCACATGGTGTCATATCTAGTCTACCTGGTGGCCTATCAAGGTCAATTCAGAGGATTGAACACCGAGGGATCTTTGAGCGTTCAACACATATATAATTATTATCCTCAGCTGGAGTTCACAAAGTCGTTGCACCACTACAAAAGGGTGAACGAGGCATTCTTGATGTACACGGTGCGTGACTTAGACAATGAATTGCACGTCCGCATATCTTCAGTTGCTAGGGCAGCAATGGCGGAATGGGCAGATTGGTTTATACAGTTTCCTACCTTTACCTATCTCAGGGTTTATGGTTATTCAGGTGCCCCGCTAATGTTGCCAAGGTATCCGTCAGACGAGGTCATCTTCATGGAATTCTTGAGGCAAGCTCACGGTGTCCACACAGTCTTGAGAAATAGAAAGAAACCCTCTCTTCACTTTCCATTAGGGTTGGGTATTTATACATGCAGGACTGCTGCAGATGCCAGGACAATTGGAGAAGAATTAGATAAATTTGGTCTCAAATCCTACAGTGAGAGGCGGTCATTTGATCCTCATGGTGTCTATGCTGGCCGGTTGGAGAAGAACTACAATCACATACCCGCACTTGAAGATTTTTGGGCTAACTGTGCAGATGAGTTTGAAGTGCGAAGGCGTAACTACAACAGGTTAACTCTCCATCAGATGAAAGATTGCTTAAATGAAGATATAGAAGGGCTCTCTGATGATGATGAAGATGTTCTTCTACCAATGTACACTTAGAAAAGAATCGAGGATCAACCTCTTCCGCAAGTTAATTGGGCAAACAAGGAATCTCTTTCAGTTGAAGACAGAACAAGACAAGTCGTGGAGTATAGTAAGGTTTTCTTAGTGCTTAAAAGGAAGAACTCTATTCCAGTAGCAGAGCCGCCAAGGATAATTCCCTCTTCTTCTACAGCACAGTCAAAAGGAAAGGTAAAAGTCAGTCTCAAGATGGCGTCAAAGGATGTAGATCAAATAAAAATGTAAAGAGAAGGTTGGATTTCTCAGGCATAGTCATACAGGAACAGCCTACAGTTGATTCAGAAGTTCCTCTTGACGAGCCCATACCTCAGAATGAAGCAGAGGAGCCGCCTTCAACACATGTTCCTGTACCTTTGACGGGTTCGTCACCAATTCACATTGATCTTGATATCGAAGATGATGAAGAGATCGCAGCAGTACCTCCTGAGGAAGTTAGTAGAGATACTACGGTGTCTTGGCTTGAGAACTCCTTAGGAAGGGTTAGGAGAAGGCCTTCATATCAAGTGAGTGTTGATGATCTTGATAACATTTATCAGGAACCTCCTAAGAAGAAGGCAAAGAAGCAAGTTCACTTTGATAGGAATCCTGATAACGAGATTGTTGTAGAGACTGCTGTGCCTCCAGAAGATAAGAATAGAGATGAGGTGAACATGGATGATTTTGTAATGGTCAAGGCTAATCTTGGTAGAAATACCAGACATGCAGATTTGAGTCTCTTCAAAGTTGTATCCGAAAACCTACATGAAAGAGTGCTTAAAGATGGAGAAGACAAGGCAGCCCTCAAGGCTGAAAATCAGCAGCTTAGGCTTTTCATCTCTAACCTTGTTCGTGGTTCTTCACAAGCAACCCAGTTGCTGCCCCAGGTCTTAGAGACACCAGCTGATCACCATCAGTTAAGACAGCTGGTCATATGTGGGAAAGAGACTCAGGAATGGATTGAGAGCTTCATTGTCAGAGGAAAGGAGATCTTGGCTCGGATGTTCCAGTTGAGAGAGAATGCTCATAAACTTCGTCAAAGCATCCAAGGATTTGAACAAACATGGGCTGAAGTAAAACCTAGGCATGAGATTATCATTACTGATTTAGACACAGCCTATGGTTCAGCAGTTTCAAAGGAGCACAAAAGACAAATCCTTGCATGGAGAGAACGTCATGTTTTCAAAGTTAAAACCTATGAGAGGATATCTGAAGAATTCATCACCTACAGGCAAAGGGTAGTTGAAGCTCTCCTTTTCATCAGTGAATTTGTCATAGAGATCCCCTCTCAGTACAGTCTTGAAGATGGTTCTTATGTCGGGCTTGAGGAGGTGCAAAATCAGTTCCAGAACGTTGTTCATAGTTGCAGCCCAGTTAGTGGAAGGATAGGTCATATTTCAGTGATGTTAGCAAAATTCAATAAAGCGGCCAATGAGATTGAAGATTTCTTAAGATCTATTGCAGATGCCGAAGATATTCTTGAAAAGCGGTGTTTTGCTGTTGATGGTATAGATGCACCGAACCGGGACACAATCTCAGACTTCCTAGCGGATGTGATCGAGCTTTAAAGCAGCTTTCTTCTAGAAGCTTTCTTTCCCGCTTTCTTTCTATTCTTGGAATCATCCTTATCCATTCTTTGAGGATAGAAAGAAGATAAGATGTAATAGTTGGCGTTTCCCGCTTTTTCTGCTTTTTAGGGTTTTAGTTGTTATCTTGTTTCTAGATTTAGTAATAAAGCTTGCTTGCTGAGCAAGCCCTAGATTGTGAAAGCAAGGAGATTTTAGGGTTCCCTACTCCTCTGCTTCTCTATAAATAAGAGCCTTTGCTCATTTAGTTTCTTTAACGGTTATTGTCATAGCAAATTGCGAGCCTGAATTGCAGCAAGTTGTTATTCAGTTTCAGTTCACTTAGTTTAAACCGTGCTTATGAGAACAAAACGCTGAGCCTATTGTGCCTTCTATTTGTTGCTCAAGTATTGTTCATTTGTATTGTGATAAGCAAATTGTTGAGCCTCTTTAGCCAACAAGGAGTTAGTGAGATTGCTGTTTTCTATTGTGTTAAGAATAAGTTTGCAAGCCTCCTTAGCTGCAATTTCTTATTCAAGGCATGTTAGAAGGGAGTTTTGTTTTAGAGATTTGAGTAATAAAATCATGAGCCTCTTTTGCCTTGGTCTAAAATCTCAGATTTCCGTTATCTATGTTATGCTTTCATGATCTTTATTTCAGCTTAATGAAGTGTGTAGGTGTTTGTTGAGAGAGAGATTGTTAAAGTATTTTTGTCAGGAATCTGCCTTGTTAATTTCTAACTTCTCTTGCTCTGCTATTACTTGAGAGGTTAGGAACGTCTTTAGTCTAAGTTAGTCATAGTTGAACTTCTTATCAGAAAATCTCAGCTGCGGCGTTTGTGTTTAAAAAACCTTGTGCTCTAAGCTGATCCAAAAAGATAGGCAACTTAGTTTTAGTTTACTTTCTTTCAAACACCATCAGCAAGAGGGAGCTTCCCCTCCTAATTTGAAGAGCAGTTTATCTGTGCATAGCTGTCCGTTTTCAAATCCGCATTCCAGAGGTGCGAATTTAAACGCCAACAAGAATTAATAAATTAATAAATTATATTAAAAAAATGGCATCTCCAAGTATCCCCGTTTCCTATTTTTCAAATATAGACATACCGGTTACCAATACGAATACCAGTCTCCTAGCAACCTTACAAAAAATCATTCTCAAGAATAAATCAGAAAATAAGATAAATATTTTTTCAAAAACCACAACTTAATCAGGAAAAAATTGGGTTATGGATAGTGTTAGGGTTAGGGTTTTCAAAAGAAAAAAAACCATGTGGGTAGATATAATTGTGAAAAAACTAGGATTAGGATTTCGATTTCCAAAAAACTGAAAAATTTGCAAAAAAAGTCAAAATCAGAACTTCCCAAAGTATCAATCAAATTCACAATTTATCATTATCTACACAATTTTTTGGCAATTTAGCTACAAAAAATCAGGAATAACTAAGTGCCTACAATTTATTTGAAAAATTGCTATTTATTACAGGAAAAAATTACCAAACAAATTGAGTCATGATTTATCACAATTACTCACAATTTTATGCCAATTAATGCAACTATAGTGAGACCTATCTTTCTAGGAAATAGCATGACCTTAGCAAATTTGGCCTCCTAGGGTTTATTCTTACAAGGTCAAACTTGTGGTTATACAAAGAAAACTCCCTAAGTATGGAACCTCATCATATTTGCAACAAAAATACAGAGAAAACCATGAGCTTATCAAATTCACTAAACCACAACATTTGAGCCTCCTTATCTATTTAAGGTTCCACTTCTTTACTTCTAGTGATAAGGCACAAGCCCCTACTACACAAAATATCTTCCATCATTCATTTCCTCATGTCCTGATTAGTGTATGCTAGATTGAAAGATGAAAAGGTGATCATAAAAAAGTGGCACCAAAACAAAAATTGATAGAAACATGCAACACCAATGAGTAGTACTCTAAACTTGGGCCAAGTCTAGCAAAGATTTGACTTAAAACCGGCAACAAATAGAAAAATTGTGAAGAAAGTTCAATAAACTCCAAAAGGCAATATAATGAAAAAATAACCCTAAAAAATTATCCCACTTTCAACATGACCATAAATTGGCCATAAAATGAAGAGTTAAAGCATTAAGGCAAGGAGATTTGGGCTTGTGACCATCTCATACACAGTAAGTGCCTTAATATTGTGCCAAAGCTCCAATCCTTAATGTATATCCAATTTGAATACCTATTAAACAACTTGAGATGGAAAATTTGAAATATTTTTAAAATAATAATATTTGGGAACAATCTCCTATGTGCTATATATCTCATGGATTTGATACCACAAGTAACTATGCTACTAAGGGTGAGTAGGACCCACTCATCCCCTTACACTGAATTGATAACACAATGTCCCTTCAAGTTTCTTGAGAGATTAATCAATCTGCAGTGCGAGGGTGCAATGCAAGGTGCCATTAGCAATGCTCCAAATAAACACAAGGGGATTTTAACTTGTGACAACCTCAGCCATGACAGGTGCCTTAAGCATTGTACTAAAGCTCCAATACTTGATGATCCTTGATGTATATCCAACTCAAATTCGTAATAAACAAATTCAGAAGGCCAATTTTAAAATTTTAAAATGATATATGTGGACAAACCCCATAGATCGTACAGCATCTGCCATTTCTATCACAGATTTTCTACCACTAGGACCCCTGCTACAAAGGAGTAGGTGCAAGAGTAGAACATGCTCATTCCCTGATGATGAATCGGAGACTCGGGTCTCCTTCAAGTTTCTTGAGGATTAATTGATCTGCAGTAGACAAGCACAATGCAAGGGGGTGTGCACACTCCTTAGAGCATACCTGTCCAAAGCAAGAGTGCCTCTCCTTGAAAATAGCATCCTTGAGGTACTCCAAAAGTGCAGATGACCCAAGGGTTGTAGCCATGACTTATGTCAAGCAATACCAGACTATCATCAGTGACCTAATGATGGCCAATCATCAGTACTTTTGGTAACCAATCAAGAAAGAATGTAACATTTGGGGCAACCTCAAACCAATGATCAATGGTACAATAGGGGCACACCATATACAATGCTCCAAATGAAGGCGAGGCAATTTGAACTTATGATTGTCTCAAACCATGATAAGTGCCTTAACCATCAAGTTAAAGCTCCAGTCTTTGATGTATATCCAAATCAAACACCTGTTAAACAACTTCCGATGGCAAAATTGAAGTAATTTTGAAATAAATTATAATATCCGTGGACAAGCACCACAGATCATCATACACCACCCAGACACCATTTGCAACATGCCTATCATGGATTGGCTACCACTGCAATCCACGCTATTAAGGGCAAGGAGTAGAACCCCCCACCCCCTTACATCAAATTGAGGACTCAAGGTCCCCCTCAAGTTACTTGGGGAATTTCAATTAATTAATCTGCAGTACAAGAGTGCAATGCAATAAGATGTGCACACTCCTCAAAGCAGACCTGTCCAAAGCAAGAGTGCCCTCCTTTCAAGAAAACCACCAAAGGGTATTTTCCACGATGTGAACAACCCAGGGATCAAGGCAATAATCAAAGTCAAGCAATACTTGACTGTTGCCAATCACCTAACAGTGGCCAATCATTGGGGTATTTAGTCACTTATTAACAAAGGGTGTGATGTTTAATGTGATTCCAAAGCAATGATCAGCAGTCCAATACGATGCCTCCTATACAATGCTCCATATAAAAATTATAAGTGAAAAGCTTGAAACTTTTGCAGAAACATTTCTAATAGAATTAGCATACGTGGAAATTTGTGGAAGAAGGTATGCTCATCAAGCCAAAACAGAAATGATCAAACCAAAATGGCCAGAGCAGATTTTAGTTCACTCGGGCTTCATTGACAGTATTTAGTTTAACTGGTTTAGGTGGATTTTACATGCCCAGTTCTTGGGCAGCTTGCATGTGTAAGGCCTGAACCTGCTAACAAACATCCCTGTCCTTGTAATTCGATTGAACCTGTGCTAATGAAGAGATTACAGCACCAGTTTTAGAGTCTAATTCCTTGCCATCTTTTTCTTTTGTACATTTGTGTATACTTTCTATTATATTTATTATTATCTGTTATAGGCTCCTTCAGGCTTATATCTTTTGGTATCAGAGCCTAATCATGATTTTGGGCTGCCAGTTGTATCTGCAGATCAACTCTATTTGACTTGGCTGGACATCCTCTAAAGACAAAATTAATATAAGTGTTAATAGCCACTGGAACACTGCAGCATCACACCGTCACAGATCATGGCTTTTGCTGCTCGCATCTGGTCTTCCTATCTGGCATTTGTCTTTTATCATGATGCTGAGATTCAACATATTTGAGGACGAGCATCGAAGATGTCTTCTATCTTATACCTATGATTGCCTGATTGTATTTTCCCTCACATAACCTATACCCTTGTGAAAATAGTT
The DNA here is from genome assembly GCA_007258455.2 of Sequoia sempervirens. NCBI lineage: Eukaryota > Viridiplantae > Streptophyta > Pinopsida > Cupressales > Cupressaceae > Sequoia > Sequoia sempervirens. The sequence goes on from VDFB02354001.1 coordinate 93,266, forward strand.
GTCCCCATAATTCCAGATCTTGCCTGGTTGTGTTTGTATCCTCTCTGTTTAGTAGTACCTGTAAGGTGCTGATCCATTCCCTGAACAAATAATTAGTGCCTTTCCACACCTTAAGTCATTGCTGAAACTCAACTGCTGCTAGTCCTGGTGTCCTTTGTGATCAATTGAAATTTCTGTGACTATTACATGCAGCTATGGATTTCATTTACTCATTAGTTTCTCCTAAATCTTTAGTTTAATAAGATTTAAAATCATCTTTTGGAATATTCCCCTTTCCCATTTTGGAAATAAAATCTTCAATAATTTTATAAGACTTTTCTTGTTTAGGAAAGTTTATCTATCAACTTCGGATAGCATGTATGTCCTTTTAAATAGCGTCTCCTCTAGGGGGTTTTCCTTATTCAGCTCTCCTATTCATTGTACCACTTGAGGAAATACATCAAGGCACAACAAAATAGAGAAAAAAGTGCGCCTCATGGTGTTGGTGTCTATTTTGGTGTATTGCCTTGTTTGCATTTCTTGTACCATTTCTTTCATGTTATTTTTAAATGGCATGGATGGTTTTTGACAGAACCAAAAGTCTCTCAAGTGTGACCCAACACCCCAACTTGGTGTACATGCTCCTACAGGAGCTAAATAATCACAACAACAAAACAAGTTATAACTCAAACTTATGCATCGGAGAGCAAACTTTCTAGGAACTTCTAAGTCAGCAGCCTACAGGCAACCTCAAACTCTATTTCTAGTGTCATCCTCATTGCTCAATCTGCTTTCAAGGTAGACACCAAGATATTCATTCCACATTTCAACAAGATTAAATTGGATTCCTAGATTTGTAGTTTGAAGGCACATTTCAATGAGCAAACAACCCTCATGGAGGCACTACACATAATGATCACTGAAGTTCATATGAATCAAACACTCACTAGAAGCATTCCCATGTTCATCTTTTGGGTGCAACAAAGTAGAGAGCCATTTCCAGTAGGAAAAACTTCAAAGCAACTATCAAGAAAGTGTTTTACAACCTCGGGTACACAGAAGAGCTTTTGACACATTGGCTTCATCTTCACCAAGGATGTGGACACTCGGTCAAACAGTATATTAATCAATTTAATTGTCTTCCATCAAGTTAAAGTTACTAGGTGCTGACAAGATTCTTCACATCAAGTTTACCTCAGGACTGTTTTTTTCTTGTATAGAAAAAGTTAAGAGCTGTTCACCATCAATTCCTTAAAACATACTTTGCAACTTGCTTAAAAGGTGGAACTGGAGACCAAGTAGCAAATGGGACCTCCAAAGCTAAATCTGCCTTCGCATCCCAAAAGAGCATGTCTTCTGTACCTGGTGACACCTCTAAACCTGCCAATTCCTTCATAGAGTGGCTCCACTAAGGGTTTGGAGCATGGCAATTAGAAGAAGTAGCATGCTTATCACAAGAGCATTGAACATCTCGCCAAGGTATGTCATGCCCTTAAAATCTAAGACAACAGCCCTTTTAGTTAAGCAGAAGGTACAACTTAGCAATTGAAAAATTTAGGTATCTAGCATCAATACTTTTCATCCTCAGCTACTTCTCAAGTTCAATGACTATATTGCTGTGGTTAAGTGTAAAAACCCCTACTAAAGCACAAATAACAAACACAGCAATACTCCAGCAACTATATTTCAATAATTTTCTACCAACAGTATATTTAAATGGAAATCTAGCAATCTGATACAACTTACTGGACACTCCAGTATTCAAACTGCCCACCACGGAGATCCTATTGACAATCTAAAGCTCGTACTGCACCCTGAGGGTTTTCGTCCTCATGATGGCTGATATCCACACCTTAAGTATTTTGTCTCCGAGCCACAGCTGCTGAAACAACATGTCCAGCCCAGGAAAGAAACGATTTCTGTTTGCAATATTCAATGATGCATTTTCCTCTTCACCAGTGCTACTAATACTCTTCAACTCAAGCAATCCTAAATCAGTGGCAATCAGTTCCACAATTGATGGTTTCTAACTAACAAACAACTGCCCACAATTTGCTGGCAGCTAACTGACCCATCACTACCTCCTTTTGCTAAGAATAACTATAGGTACATGCAGTTATGAAATCGCTACAAATGCGGCATCCTTATTTTAATTAGCAACTACCTAACTGGCAGACCAAGTCACCTCACTCTAATTGAAAGATTTTTCCTTTCTAATTGCCAATAGTGACTCGGTCAAGACTCACTTGTCTAACTGCCAACAAACTCAATGCAGCAGATCTGATAAACAAGGGGACATTACAAGTCCTCCCTCCCAAAATTTGCTTGCCCTCAAGCAAGACAAGGTTGGATGATCAAAGGTTGTGTGTGCATATGCGTGTGTGTGTGTGCGCGAACGCATGTGTACGCGTGTGTGCATGTGTACGTGCACACGCGCGTGTGTGCGTGTGTGTGTGCCCGGGAAGGACCCTAGGAGAACCCAAAGAAGAACCAACAAAGAACCAGGACCAGAACCGTACCCACACGGGTACAGGGGGCAAACGAGAAGAAACCGGTAACATAGCATTCCACCAGAAAATGTAATGAAAAATCAGGTATTGTAAAAATGAAACCAATGCACATTACCTTCTTTAAAATAAACTACCACCTATGCCATTGTGGACCAAAGGAAGGCACCTTTCTTGGTCAACTTCATTGAGGGTGATGCTAACTATGACAATCCTCTAATTAATCCCCTATAGTAGCTACAAAGACCCAAAAGTCCTCACAAATGTGTCAGTGTCCTTGGGAGTAGGCCATTCCTGGATGACTTGAACTTTGGTTCAATCCATCTCTATGCCCGCGTTGTTGATTATGTGTCCAAGAACAAGATTTTCTACATCCCAAACTACCATTTGCTTTTCTTGGCAAAGAAGGTATGCTGCTACAGAATAGCCAACACTATGTCTAGGTGTTCGATGCATCCATGCCATGTCTTACTATAAATCAATATGTCATTAAAGAACACCAATACAAATTTCATCAAAAACAATTTAAAATTTTCATTAATCACTAACTGGAAGGTAGCTAGCACATTGGTGAGCCCAAAAGGCATCACCAAAAACTCAAAATCCGCTTGATCACATCAAAAGCAATCTTAAATGTATCCTTGGGTTTAACCCTTATGTGGTAATAACTAATACCCAAACTGCAAGTCAATTTTGGTGAAGTATGCTGCCTTGTGTACCTTATCAAGCAACTCATCAATAAGAGGCATTGGATACCTATTCTTCATGATATTCTTATTCAAAACCCTATAATCTATGCACATCAACATTCCACCTTTCTTCTCTACTAGAACCACTAAAGATGCAAATGGACCCATGTTAGGTCTAATGTGTCCCAATTTCAGCAGCTCCTATATAGTTCACTCTATCTCATCTTTGAAAGCAAGAGGATGTCAATAAGGAGTCACAATAACAATTCTCATCCCTAGCTCCAACTTAATAGTATACTAAAAACCACTATCTAGTGTCCTAGAGACATTGTCCCCAAACGCAAAAGCTATTTATCTAACAAAACTTGCATATCTAAAGGGCATCCATCCTTCCTAAATCCACAGTACCTAGAGGTAGCCCTAGCCCCCTAATGGTGAAGTCAATCACCATCCAACTCACCTTGTCCCATCTCAAAAGCCTCTCTATTTAATGAGTCGAAACCTACAATATGGGTGCATCAATAACACCCCTAATGTTTTCATTCCACAAAGTTAAATGTCATTGTTTGGTAGATCTATGTAAACTCACTAAACAAATGCAGCCACTGAATGCCTAAAACCATGTAAGCTCCACCCAACAAAATAACATATAAATCATGGGTGGCAATATGCCCATCTAATACCACCTATAATTGGCAGGCAACCTACTTGCAAACTAGTGAATAACCATTTGCTACTACCACTTAAAATCTTGCAAACTCTTCAACTTTCAATTGAAACAAGCTACCAACCTTGATTGATTAAGTTATGGGTCGCTCCCCCATCAATAAGTACCACTATGTGATGTCCTCCAATCCTCCCCTCAACTTGAAAGGAGTGATTCATTGCTGCTCCAATCAAGGAGGCAATACTATTGGCCCCTCATCTTCCTCTAGTGTCGAAAGACCTTATGTAACCATGTCTACTCGCAATACCACATATTGGGTCTCTATGCCTAAATCTGAATCTTCTTCGTCATTACAATACACCTCAATCAAATGTACCTATCCTTTCCCCGAGCACCTATTGATGCAGACCAAAACTGGGTACCTTAAAAAAAGTAGCCAATTCAAGCAGCCCAACAACAATAACTTTATAACAGCATATTGAAGATACTCAAAAAATTACAAAGACTTAGGCTAACAGCCTTGTTTTGCTTTTCAACAACCTATAGGCACACAAGCCTCATACATTGATAGAAATATGTTCAAGTTAATGACAAAAACATCAAGCCTATATGGGCCAACAAACCTTCATTGATCTCTACTCATTTTCAAACTTCACCTTTCACATTCAGGTCTAAAGGAGTTCAACCAGGCCTCCAAGTCAATAGGGGTCATTTTTTAACAGGTCCTAGAAGCAACGGTCAAACTATAATTATAGTCTATAGCCATCGAGAGGCTATTGCAGAGGCTACCACCCAAAAATAGGTAAGTAACCATCCAAAAGAGGTAAAAATAACTGCCCCAGGAGAGGATTAAGTTTGTCCAACAAATGAAATTGTCACATTTTTAAAGATTTTCTTTTGTAACCATTGCCAACTACCCACACTAAGAACAACACTTAGAATTTGACAATATGTGGGCCCCAATATGGAAATCACACAATAGAAAGAATATTTCCGGTCAAAAATTTGGATCCCTAGAAAATTGTAAATTCTCAAGTGGCACCAAAAATAAGTGTGGACCCAGCAATTTTGGCCAATCAACAAAGGAGGAAGAGTATGTAGGTCCTAGAAAGAATCTGTAGCACCCAGCTTAGGGAAGATTCTTTTGTATATTTATTTATATTTTTCCCACATACAACTCAAGGTGGGTCCCTTAGGCAAGAACAAATCAAGGAAGATATAAAGAAGCATCCAACTCCACTATGGACCCCACATGAACAAAAGAAAGAAACTAACAAGATAGAAAGATTAGAGAAAAATCCAAAATTGTGACTATTATTGCTTTTGGGAGAGCAAGATAGTATGTAGGCCTCGTTGCTCCTACATCAAACACGCCAAATAAAAAGTTTGTGAGCATAGTTCACAAATTAGAACTAAGTGATAAAACCACCCTTACCACCCTTCAAGAAAGCGCACATTCCACAGCAAGCCATTACTAAATCAAATACCTCAAAAAAAATTCTTCCTTCACTTCTTCTAGCACTTAAGCTAGAACAAATCCCACTTCCTTCTACCAAATTTGTTTATTATCTTTCAAGCCTTGTGTGGACCTTTGACCACCATCAGCCGACCTTTGCTAGGATAAGGTGACATTAACCTTGCAATCTTAAGCTATTTTCATGTGTCTCCATGATCCTTAGAAGGTGTACTCAACCACTCCATTATCCTTGGAAGGTGTACTCAACCGCCTAAGGAAATGTTGGATGAAAATATTTAATAAAATTATCTATGACATATTGTATTTATATTCATAAAGGAAGGATAAGGTCAACAGTGGCACTTACATACTTTAAATGCAGATTGAGAGATCTAGGCATCCAAATGGGAGATGAAGAGTAATCCCAGAATTGTGGAATTGTTTCATATTGCATGTTGTTGCATGCTAGGCGCTAGGTTGTGCATGTCAATTGTCAAGAGTAATGAGGTGTAAGATGCTTTGGGAGTTACATTTTTCTCATTGGTTGTGGGTGTATAGCGCCCATGTGAAGACCAAGTGAACATTTAATATTTTTTACCAAGTTTACAGGTTGTCCATGGATAGGGGGCATATGGTTTTTGCAAGTGGTTTTATTGCCTCTTGTTTTGAGATACCATTGTGGTATTCTCATCCCATCTCTTTTATAAATTGGAGCCTTGAGTTAGTAGATGTATATGTTATATTGCAGGTATCCAAGTGTTGTCGAAATGCTACCAGAGATCAGAGTGTTAGTGTGTTATTGTACATCTCTCCACTAAAGATTAATAACATACTTGTCCCTTTCTCCTATGGAGTTTTTTGCCGAAAGGGTTTCTCCATGTACATTTTGTGTCATCTATGGTTTGCTGATTTTATTCTATTGTTGAATGTTGCAATCACATAACAATTTATTTTGGTAATCTTTGATAAGTAAACAAATTTCAGATTTGCATACACTTGAAGAAGTTTTTATTGCAGTAGTTTCACCTTGTTTTAACCTTCTCCTCTTAATGCTTCTCCACCATCTTCTTCCTCTTTTCATGGGATTCAACCCACCATTGTCCATCCACCTCCACCAATGTTTCTTTTTCCATTTTTCATCCTTCACTTGCACCAAAAATAATCACTTCCTCATCTACCTCTGCAAACACCACTTTATTAGCATTAGCAACATTATGAAAGTTCGAAATTTTTATCGCCATCTCTTCACTTACTACTTCCTCACTTGCACACAATTTATTAAAACAAACTTCACGAAAATCAAAAAAATTCATGACTAGCTCCTTCTCCTCTTCAGCAACTTTGTCATTTGCAAACTCCTCCATCTTCTCTTCTTCAATATCTTCTTTTCTCACCACTTCTTATATAGCCAAATCAGTATTCATACTTTTATGGATATGAAAAATTTTCAGCACTATTTCTTCACTTGCTTCTTCTTATTCTCTACTACAACAATATCTAATGTGATGAATAACATGAACCAAGCCACCATTTTAGCTCTCAAATCAGCTACTTCCTTCAAAGGGACTTCTGCAGCAATATTTCGAAATTGTGTCACCATCACAATTTTATCTTCAACATTATCCTCTAGCATAAGAACTTTCCTCTTCTTTGTGTTCACCTTCATATCTATAAACAAAACAATGTTAAATAAATCACGGTTTTCATCATTACCCTTCTCCTACACTACAAAACCTTATCAACTATCACATTCATGCCTTTGGAAAGCCATGTCTCAACCACAATCATGTTCTTTTCTTCCATCATGCCTTCTACAAGACATTTTTCATCCTTTTCAGTCACATCTATGGCAACCCCTCTTTGTTGCTTAGCCTCCAACCTCTTCAATCTCAAATGGGCATTCATTATCTTTCCAAAGGTTTCCTTCTCAAATTCATCAACTCGTATGGTCTGATTTTCTTTGATGCCAGCAATGTGGCATTCTTTACCATTTCCAATCATGTCTACAACAACTCTTCCATGTTTCTTAACTTCCAACTTTTTCAATCTCAAATGGATGTCCACAATATTTTCAAGGAATTCTTCCTCTTGGTACTACTCCATAAACTTTTGCTCTACTAACCTCTTCAAGACCATCCTCCTCCCCTTTTTCAAAGACATTTACACATACAACTATCTGCAATTACAAGATTTACACCTGTAACAAATTCACTCACAACCACAACTATCCTCTACCCAATAATGTCACTAGAAGATGCACACAATTAACATCCCCTCCACCCACTTACACATAGTGGAGGACGTTGGTACATCTTCTACCCAACACTACTCTTGTGTAATAACAACCGACATTTCTTTACGCAATACTCATCACTATTTCCTCTCCCATCTCTACACTATCTCCTCAACACATCCCAATGATCTACTAGCTTTGATACCAAATGATGCAGACAATAATTACGTACCTTAAAAAATGTAGCCAGTTCAGGCAGCCCAATAGAAAAAACTTTATAATGCAAATTGAAGATAACCAAAAAATTACAAAGACTTCAACTAACAACCTCGATTTTCTTTTCAACAACCTACATGCACACATGCCTCTTACACTAACAGAAATGTATTCTAGTTAATGACAAAAATAACAGGCCTATATGGGCTAGCAGACCTTCATTGATCTCTCCTCATTTTCAAACTTCACCTTTCATATTCAAGTTTGGAGGAGTTCGACTCGACCTCCAAGTCAATAGGGGTCATTTTCAAATAGGTCCTAGAAGCAATGGCATATTCTAATTATAGTCTATAAGTTGCCTAAAGGCTGCAACACAAAAATAGGTAACCATCCAAAAGTGATAACAATAACTGTCGCAGGAGAGGATTAAGTGCACCCAACAAATGAAACCATAGATGAAAAACTCACCAAAAACTAGGCGAGTTTTTTTGCCTGACGAGTTTTTGGACCATTTACTCGACAAAAAAACTTGCCGAGTTTCTCAGAAAAACTCGGCAAGTTTTCAAAAAAAAAAATTCGCCCAATCAAAACAAACATGCCCGCAGCCAGAAAAAGGTCATTTCATTTTATTTTTTGGCTCATTCACTTGCTCTGCTTCAACAAAAACCCTCTCCAAACCATTTTGCACCTATTTACAGCAATTTTGCATTGAGGAGACGAGATTTGAAGGGGATTTTCATCGAATTTCAAAGGCAAATTGGATTTCTCGGTAGGTTTTCTGATTTTTCTTTTTTTTAATTGTTTTCTTCATTTTTGCTGATTGTATGTTTAAAAAACATCATGAATGTAGTATAAAAATGATTTAAATACATTTATATTGATCAAAACAAGATTTAGATTCATCAAAGCAAAAAAAATTGACATATTTTTCTGATTTTTTTACATTTTTTCTGATTTTTTCATTTTTTTCAATTTTTTTTCAAACCCTAGTTATTTTTTTATTTTGAATCCTCTTTTTTGTTGAAAAACACATTTACAATCTTAGATTAGTTAAATCTTTTACTAATTTAAAGTTATTTTCTGATTTTTTTCATTGTTTTCACCATAGTTGGAAAACTCGCCTAAAACTCACGAGTTTTTTTTGCAAACGAGTAATAGCGAGAAGAACTCGCCGTTTTTTGTGAAAAACTCGCCGACTTTTTGGCAAGTTTTTCACAAAAAGTCGGCGAGTTTTTAAAAAAAACTCACGCGATCAGACTATGAAGTCCGCCGGCAGCCAAAAGGTCATTGCATTTCGTTTTTTTGAGTTTCTTTCACTCTTGGCAGAGCAAAAACGGAGTTTAGAGCATTTTGCACCATTTTTTAGTGATTTTACGTTGAGGAGACGAGATTTGAAGGAGGATTTCATCAGATTTCAAAGGCAAATTGGATTTCCAGGTAGGTTTTCTGTTTTTGCTTGTTCTTTCTTTTTTATTTATTTTTCTTCATTTTTGTTGATTGTATGTTTAAAAAACATCATGAATGAATTGTAAAATAGACTTAAATACATTTATATTGTTGAAAAGAAGATTTAGATTCATCAAAACAAGAATTTGTGACACTTTTTTTCTGATTTTTTCTCATATTTTGCTGATTTTTCATTTTTTTGAAATTTTTTTCAAACCCTAGTTTGTTTTTTTTAATTTGATTCTTCTTGTTTGTTGAAAACATGTTTAAAATCATATATTAGCTTAATTTGTTTCTAATTTAAAGTAATTTTCTATTTTTTACATTTTTTTGTAACCCTAGTTTATTAATTTCTTTTTTTAATCCAATTTTTTTGATGAAAATGATTAGAATCTTAGATTAGTAATCTATATTCATTTAATCTATATGTTTAGAATCTTAGATTACTAATTTAAAGTAATCTATGTTGATTTAATCTAATTTAGCTTGTTTTAAAATTTTCTATCAAAAAACTAACAAGTTGTGCTTTCACTTTTGTGTGTGTACTTGTAGGTTAATTGATAATGGCTTCTGAATCCGCTTCTACCCCTACCTCAGCCCCATCCATGCCTACGAGTGGGGAATATGTAGGCACTCGTCTAGCAGAAGCTAGAGATCTTGCTTGGAAATATGCATATGAAAGACCAGAACCTGGAACAGTGTATTGCATTAGGTGTAAAAATGTATACAGTGGAGGCATCAATCGCCTCAAATACCACCTTGCAGGCATCCCTAGACGTGATGCTAAGGAGTGCCTAAACACCAATGACGAAATAAAAAGACAAATGAATGCAATACTTTCCGCTGCAGAAGAAAAAAAGGTGCAAAGAGCAAAGGCAAAAGCGGCAATGCAAGCTGCCATACCTTCTTCTCAAGGTGTTGCAGTCAACCTTGAGTCACTGTTAGATGATGATGATATAGCAGCCGACATAGTGGGATCTCTTCGTGGTCCACGTGTGCGAAGGCAATCGCTGCAACCCGCCACCACCTCCATCCATTCGAGTACCTCTAGTAGACTACCAGGGTCAAGATCAACACCTACAGGCACAACCACGAGTTCACACATTGGTGATTTTTTTGTGCCTAGAAACACACCTGGTGCACAACCTTCTTTAGAGGCAACTGGGTGGAATAAAGAGGTGCATGAGCTTGCAGATATTGCTTGTGCCGATTTTTGGTACTTCAACAACATCCCTTTCAATGTGGCAAGCTCACCTTACTGGCAAAATTTGGTGACCGCATTGACAATTGCAGGGAAAGGCTACAAGGCACCTTCGGGCAAAGACTTGAGTGGGAGGTTAGTTTATATTCTTTAAGTTTAATTTATGTTTTTTAAGTTTATTTTATGATTAATTTAAGCTATTTTTTTGTTTACAAATTAAAACTGTGTACTTAATTTCACTTTGTACTTGTAGGTTGCTTTCTAATGCAACTAAAAGGGCAAGGGCAGCAATAGAAGAACAAAAAGAAGAATGGAAAAAATATGGCTGCACTATACTTTCTGATGGGTGGACGGATGGAAAAAACTGTACCATCATTAATTTTTTGGTTTCTTGCAAAAATGAGGTGGTGTTCTTGAAATCCGTGGATGCCTCCAGCATAGTAAAAAATGCAGAAAATTTGGCTAGAATGTTGGAGCAAGTGTGCATGGAGGTTGGGCTTGAAAATGTGGTGCAAATCGTAACTGACAATGCAGCAGCATATGTGGCAGCAGGAAGAATCTTCCAAGATAAACACTACACAATTTTTTGGACACCATGTGCTGCCCATGTCCTTGACCTTCTTTTGGAGGACATAGGCAAATTAGATTGGGTCACACCGATTGTAGAGGATGGAAGGAGGATCACTAAATATATCTACAATCACCCTTGGGTTCTCAGCTTGATGAGGGAGCACACCAAAGGGAGAGAATTGGTGAGACCTGGTGTGACAAGGTTTGCAACGGTTTTCTTAACGTTGCAAAGCATTCTTGGTGCTTTGACGGCTTTGAAACAAATGTTTGTGAGTCAAGCATGGGTAGACTCACCTTATTCGAAGAAGCCAGAAGGAGAAAGAGTTCAAAACATTGTCTTCGAGCCACTCTTTGCACAAAGAGCAACAGAGATTGTGAAGGTAACTTCAAAACTTTGAGTTTGAATCTAAATTCAAATTAAACATTTTTCTTGAAGTTAATGTCTTTCATTGTAAATTTGTAAATTACTAAATTGTAACTCTAATCCTTTTTTGCATTTTTAAATTTTTATTGTAGGTGTCAGAGCCCTTGGTTAGAGTGCTTCGCTTGGTGGATGGGGATCAAACCCCAATGGCGTATCTTTATGAGGCCATGGATAAGGCCAAGGAGGCTATTAAAAGTTATTATAAGGGGGACAGCCTCAAATTTGATCCCATTTGGGAGATTATCAATAGGAGGTGGAACAATCAACTCCACCAACCTATCCATGCAGCAAGGTACTTCTTGAACCCCCGTTTCATCCACGCAGGCACCTATTCAGATCCTACTGGAGAGGTTATGGTGGGCCTCACTACTTGCATGCAGCGGATGACATCCACACCTGATGAGGCAGATTGCATCGTTAATGAATTGCAAAGTTATAGAGAGAAAAGGGGTGCACTCTTCTCTTCAGACCTGGCAAAGAGAGCAGTATCTAGGCTGCCACCAGGTATAAAATTTGAAATTTACAAGTTACAAAAATGAAAAATTGATAATTACAAGTTACAAGTTACAATTTTCTAACTCTTTTTTTGTTTTTTTTGTAGATGTTTGGTGGACACATTGGGGTGGAAAAACCCCAAATCTTCAAAAATTTGCCCTCCGTGTCTTGAGCCAGCCTTGTAGTTCTTCCAATTGTGAGCGCAATTGGAGTTTGTTTGAGGCTATCCACACAAAAAAGAGGAACAAACTTGCTCAAAAATGCCTCAATGACCTTGTTTATGTGCAATATAATCTTCGATTGCGCAGAAGAAAGGTAGAAGAAATATCATATGATGATCCAATTGATTTGGATGAGATAGATCCATACAGTGATTGGACAGGGCGAGGGGAGCAGCCTCCATTGTTTACTGAGGATGAGATTTATGATTTAGAGCGACAGGCAATGGAGGAGGGTGGATTTGCATTCTCATTGGACAACCTTGAGGATGACCCTGAGGAGGAGTCATTGCCAGTGCCACCACCAGCAGCTGCAGGAGGATCTACATCCAGGATGGAGGTTGAGGAGCCACAGGCACAGCAGGAGCAGACTCCTACGATTAGACCCTCTTCCGGTCCCTTACTGAGATCTAGACATGGGAAGAGGAAGATGTGATTCATGTGAATTTGTAAAAACTGAAATATATTAATGTTTATGTAGTATTTACTTTCAGTTTTACAAAAACAATTTGCTATTTTCATTTTTTTTCAGACTATTATCATATCAACGCATTGAGCACTCAGCATTCCACATGAGGATGCCATTTTGTATCCAATTTTCTTTCATATCAATCAAATACTGCTTGTTTCTTATATGTACTCATTTATTGACTCATTGGATGCATCTTATCTTTGAATTTTGCAAAAAAAATGCGTTTCTAGTGAAGTTTAAGCAATATTTTAATTTCCCGAGTTTTTTGCCGAGTTTTTGCCGAGCCGATTTTTTCGGGCTTGCCGAGTACTTGCAATTGGCGAGTTTTCCAACTATGGTTTTCACATTTTTTTCAAACTCTAGTTTTTTTTTTTTTAATCCATTTTTTTTGATGAAAATGTTTCGAATCTTATAGATTAGTTTAGATTTTTAATAATTTAAGTAATCTATTTTGATTAAATCTAATTTAAGTTGTTTTTAAATTTTCTATTAAAAAACTAACAAGTTGCACTTGCACTTTGTGTGTGTAGGTTAATTGATAATGGCAAATAGAGAAGCTTTTGCATCCAGTTCTGCCTTAAGCTCTGCCCCATCCGTGCCCCCACCATTTATTAGTGCTCGTCCTCCAAGAGCTAGAGATCCTGCTTGGAAATATGCTTATCAAGAACCCGAACCTAGCTCATTTTTTTGCATTAAATGCAAAAAAGTATTACGTGGAGGCATCAATCGCCTCAAATACCACCCTACAAGCATCACTCATCGTGATGCTAAGCCTTGTCCTAACACCACAGAAGAAATAAAAAGACAAATGAATGCCATACTTGCAGTTGCAGAGGAAAAAAATTTGCAAAAAGAGAGGGCAAAAGTAACAATGCAAGCAGCCATAGCTTCTTCTCAAGGTGCTCCAATCAACCTTGAGTCGAATGATGATGTAGTTCAAGGCATAGTGGGCTCTCTTCGTGGTCCACGTATGTGAAGGCAACCCACCGCCACCAAGAGCCCTTCATCTACCTCTAGTAGAGCACCATGATCAGCACCTACAAGCATGCATGATTTTTTTGTGCCTAGAAACACACCTAATGCACAACCTTCCTTAAAGGCAATTGGGTGGAATAGGGAGGTGTATGAGCAGGCAGACATTGCTTGTGTGGATTTTTGGTATTTCAACAACATCCCTTTCAATGTGGCAAGTTCTCCTTACTGGCACAATTTGGTTACCGCATTGACAATTGCAGGAAAAGGCTACAAGGTGCCTTCTTGCACAGACTTGAGTGGGAGGTTAGTTAACTTAATTTAATTTTTTTGATAAATTTATGTTCTTTAAATTATAGCAATTTATGATGAATTTAAGCTATTTTTTTGTTTACAAATTAAAATTGTGTACTTAGTTTCACTTTGTACTTGTAGGTTGCTTAATAATGCAACTGAAACGGCAAGGGCAGCAGTAGAAGAACAAAAGAGAAGAATGGAAAAAATATGGCTGCACTATTCTTTCTAATGGGTGGACAGATGATAAAAACTGCACCATCATTAATTTTTGGTTGCTTGCAAAAATGAGGCGATGTTCTTGAAATCAGTGGATGCCTCCAACATAGTCAAAAATGCAGAAAATTTGGCTCAAATGTTGGAGCAAGTTTGCATGGAGGTTGGGATTGAAAATGTGGTTCAAATCATAACTGACAATGCAGCAACATATGTGGTAGTAGGAAGAATCCTCCAAGATAAACAACACACAATTTTTGTACACCTTGTGCGCACATGTCCTTGACCTTCTTTTGGAGGACATAGGCAAACTAGATTGGGTCACACCAATTGTAGAGGATGCAAGGAGGATCACTAAATTTATCTACAATCACCCTTGGGTTCTTCACTTGATGAGGGATCACACCCAAGGGAAAAAGTTGGTGAGATCTGGTGCGACAAGGTTTGCAACGATTTCCTTAACGTTGCAAAGCATTCTTGGTTCATTGACGGCTTTGAAACAAATGTTTGTGAGTTAAGCATGGCTAGACTCAACTTATTCCCGGAAGGAGAGAGGATTGCACGCATTGTCTTCGACAACCTATTTGCACAAAGAGCTACAAAGATTGTGAAGGTAACTTCAAAACTTTGGATTTAAATTCAAATTGAATATTTTTTTTTTAATGTCTTTCATTATAAATTTGTAACTCTAATCTTTTTTCATTTTTATATTGTAGGTGTCGAAGCCCTTGGTTGGAGTTTTCCCCTTGGTAGATGGGGATAAAACCCCAATGGGGTATCTTTATGAGGCCATGGATAGGACCAAGGAGGCTATAAGAAATTATTATAAACCAGACAACCTCAAATTAGATCCCATTTGGGAGATTATTGACAGGAGGTGAAACCATCAACTCCACCAACCCATCCATGCAGTAGGGTACTTCTTGAACCCTCTTTTTTTCCATTCAAGCACCTACTCAGATCCTACTGGAGAGGTTATGGAGGGCCTCACTACTTGCATTCAGAGGATGACACCCCAAGTTGAGGTGGCTGACCTCATTGTTAATGAATTGCAAAATTATAGGGAAAAAAGGGGTGCACTCTTTTCTTCAGACCTGGCAAAGAGAGCAATAAACAATCAATCACCAGGTATAAAATTTGAAATTTACAAGTTACAAGTTACAACTATTGATAATTTGATAATTTGATAAAATATGTTTGGAACTTTTGACTTTCCTTTCTAAGTTTCTAACTCTTGAATTTTTTTTCTAGATGTTTGGCGAACAAATTGGGGTGGAAATACCCCAAATCTCCAAAGATTTCCCCTCCATGTCTTATGCCAGCCTTGTAGTTCATCCAATTGTGAGCACAATTGGAGCTTGTTTGAGGCCATCCACAAAAAGAAGAGGAACAAACTAGCTCAGAAACACCTCAATGACCTTGTCTATGTGCAATATAATCTTCGGCTACGCACAAGAAAGGTAGAGGAAATATCAAATAATCCAATTGATTTGGCTGAGATAGATCCATACAATAATTGGACAGGGTGGGATGAGCAACCTCCATTGTTTTCCAAGGATGATATCTATGATTTAGAGCGACAAGCAATGGAGGAGGGGGGTGGATTTGCATTCTCATTGAATGACATTGAGGATGAGCCTGAGGAGGAGTCATTGCCAATGCCACCAACAGCAACATCTACATCCAGGATGGAGGTTGAGGAGCCACAGCAGAGTCCTGCGACTAGAACCTCTCCCCTGGTGAGAACTAGACAAGGGAAGAGGAAGATGTGAATTTGTAAAAACTTAAATATATTAATGTAGTATTACTATTTTCTTTCAGTTTTAAAAAAACAATTTGCTATTTTCATTTTGTTTCAGACTATCAGTATCAACACATTCCACATGAGGATACCATTTTGTATCTAATTTTCTTTCAAATCAATCAAATACAACTAGACTCAGCTTGTTTCTTCTATGTACTCATTTATTGACTCATTGGATGCATCTTATCATTGAATTTTGCAAAAAAAATGAGTTTTTAATGAAGTTTAAGCAATTTTTTAAGTTGCCAAGTTTTTGCCAAGTCGAGTTTTGTGGGCTTGGTGAGTTTTTCAACTATGAATGAAACTATCACATTTTTAGATATAGTCTTTTGTAACCATTACGAGCTACCCACACTAGGAATAACACTCAAAATTTGACACATATGTGGGCCCAAATATGGAACTCGCCCAACAAAAAGAATATTACTAGTTAGAAATGTGGGTCCCAAAAAATTGTAAATTCTCATGTGGCAACAAAAATAAGTGTGGGCCCAACAATTTTGGTCGGTCAACAAAGAGGGAAGAGCATGTGAGTCCCAACAAGGATCTATAGTGCCCAACTCAGGGAAGACTCTTTTATATATTTATTTATTTTGTCCCCACATGCAGCTCAAGGTGGGTCCCTTAGGGGGAAATAAATTGAGGACATAAAGAAGTATCCAGCTCCAATGTGGACCCCACATGAACAAAAGAAAGAACCTAACAATAGAAAAACTAGAAACATAGAAAAATTAGAGAAAAGTACAAAATAAAGACTATTATTGGTTTTGGGTGAGCAGGATAGTGCATGGGCCCAAATTCTCTTACATCACCTATTGTCCAATTCCAAGGTCCTTTATAGTTAAAGCATAATTACTTCCTCTACAACTCATTGCAAGTTATGTCTCCTGATTGATGGTTCCTAAAGGTGGATTCAGCCCACTAATGACCAATGGGTTGAGAGAGAATAGCCTGCAATTTCTATGGAAAAGGTTAATACGAAGTTCCAAATTGCTACTATAGTGGTGATCCAAAATCACACCCTTTGTGATGGACCCTTGGAAGGATCTATTGGATGTAGCAATTTCCAACATCAAGGCCCTTTAGATGGTCGCTTGCAATGAGTCTAGTTCTAGGGCCTTAACTAGGCATATGAGGGGCTTTTTCAACCTTTCCACAAAAATGAATTCTAAACACCTCTCTGACACATCAAGCACCATCACTGCTATCCCCTAGAAATTGTCTACGCAAGCATCCACTAACTAAGCCAACTCTCTAAAATGCTCCTTTGGATCTTGCCCCTCAAATCTATCAATCAACCTCTTGCAAAGCTCCTTGTAGGTGGTGACAAGGCTATGCCCTTGAGTGACTAAACCATGATACCACCACTCATGTGCAACCCCCTCCTAGTGAAGGATCGCAAATTTAATTGCTTCCCCCTCATACATAGGCTCGATGAGAGTATGTGTATAGTTTTATGATCCAAGATTGTGTTGAGGCTCTGTTGGGTCCATCAAATGAGGGGAAGGCTAATTTTCCCAACCTACTTTGCAAATCTTTACAAGATCAATTTGGAGTAGGTTGACTTCCATTCTTGGTTTTGGTTTTGACTTTAGTGTGCATAAGGTCATAAAGGAAATGTTTGCTCAAAATTTAGCAATTTTTGCCCCATATTTAACATGGAGAGCATCCAAGTCCTACTCCCACTATTCATCCATATCTTCCTCCAATGACATGAATTCTTTTTGCAAAAGCATGCACATTGGTAATCCAATTCCCATCACTAATTTCATTGAGGTGTTATGATTTGCTGCTAAAGTTAAAGATTCCCCTTCTATACCAATTCCTAGAGGCATAGTGGCATGATTTGTTTCCTTGATTTTGTCGCCCTACTTACTCTAGATGAAGAGTTCAATAAGTTGTTACCACCCTTCCTTAAGGATTTCATCACATCAAAGAATTCTTGTTCTTTATCCTCATGTAACATTTTTTGCTTCCTTCGTTCCATCAATTGATACCTCCTTTCCCTATCACTTTTTGACATGCAACATAGATGTCTAAATGTTTTTATTTTTTCCTTTTTTTTTTTTTTTAATAAAAAAATATTGTGTGTTTTTCACAGGTTGGCAAGGACACAACTCTAATCCTACTATAAAAAACCCTACTAAAGCACAAATAATAGACACAACAATACTAACAATCATATATTTTTTATTTTTCAACAATGTCTACTAAGAGCATACATTCAAATAGAAATACAGCAAACTGATACAACTTGCCACACACTCTAGTATTCAAACTACACACCATCAATGATCCTATTGACACTCTTGAGCTCATATTGCACCCTAAGGGTTTTCGTCCTCACGATGATTGATATCTACACTTGAAGGATTTTGTCTCCAAGCCACAACTATTGAAATACTGTATCTAACCCAGCAGAGAAATGATTTATGTTTGCAATAATCAATGATGCCTTTCCCTTCTTCTCCGTTGCTACTTATACTCTTCAACTCAAGGGATCCTCAATGGCAATCAATTCCACAATTGGTGGTTTCTAATTGACAAACAACTCCCCACAATTTGCTAGCAGCTAACTAAATCATCGCTACCTCCTTTTGCTAAGAATAACTATAGATACATACAATTATGAGATCACTACAAATCCATCATCTTTATTTAATACCTAACTGGCAAACAAAGTCACTTCAACAGGAAGACTTGGTCACCGTACTCTAATAGAAAGACTCGCTTTCTAATTGTCAATAGGGACTCATCCAAGACTCACCTATCTAATTGCTAACAAACTCAGAGTTGTGGATCTAATCAAAAGGGGGCCATTACATCAAGAAGCTCTTTTCACTCATTCTTGTTAAGTCAAAAAAGAAGTTAGTAGAACTTATCCTCAAAAAAGGTAGCCAAATGAACATTATTACTCAAATGTTGGTTAGCAATTCATTAGTTGCCAATTATATTACATCTACACCCATAACACTTAGAATGAGTGAAAGAGGGACAAACCACACTCATCTCTATTCGCTCACATTTTCCATTAAACTATTCTAGAAATGATACATTGTGCTATCACTGCACTTGATTATTGCATTCCAATACTTGAAGCACCTTACCAATTCAAATGACAAGGTTGTATTTGATGGCTATGGCAAGACCTATGGACTAAAAGAATACAATAGTGTATAAATCACTTCCTTTATTACCTTGTTGCTTTTTGGTAGGCCAACAATTAAAAGATAAATTTGCATTAATTCTTGACTATATATGATCCCAAAAGATAAGACATAATGCTAACATGTTTACCCTTGAAGTAATCAAAACTCTTATTGATGTGTATTTTGAGTTTCTTTTAGACACAAAAAGAAGAACTTCCTTTCAATCCATTCAACATTCTACCAAGATTGAGCCTGGTTCTCAAATGAAATGCCTAATTGCCACCATCTAGATTGTCAAGATCAAGCATTGAATCCAATAAGTGATCAGAGAAGGCAAGAGAAAGACGCAACCCATTGCATATCCTTGTAGAATCCTACTCCAATAGTGTTAAATAGGAACATAATGAGTGGCAATTAGTCATGTATTACCCAAATCCCAAGATCAACGATCTTCTATATAAGCTTCAAGGTGGCAAGCACTTCACTAAGCTCAACTTGACTTCTAGACATCACAAAGTTTGCATGGTGCCATGTGATGTCTAGAAGACAACTTTCAAGACCAAGTTAGAGCTCTAAACGAGCTTGGTCATCCCTTTTGACCTTACTAATTCACTTGCCACATTCATGTGCATCCATCACTGATGTTTCAAATCTCATGCTAGTAATTTCTTCTCATCTATTTTGATGACATCTTGATTTTAACAAAAAGACCTAGATTACCAACTAGTCCATGTGTAAACATTCATGGATCTTTGCCATGATGAAATGGCCCTTTCAATAAACCTAGGTCAAACATCTAAGCTTCCTTGTTGTTTAGCATGGAAAGCAAGCAAATCCAAATAAAGTCAAGGTCCTTATTTAGCAAACCACTCTGTCCACATTTCACATGTGAAGAGTTTTACGAGGCTATATTCCTAACTTCACATGTTTGTCCACCCACTTCATTAGGTTCTAACAAAAAGTTCTTAACTTCAATTCACAAGTCACTCAAGCCTTTAGTTGTTTGAAAGAGGTTATTTTCTCTACTCTAGGGCTTGATCCTAAACTTGCAACAATTAGTTGAGCTTAAGACTAACACTTCCCTATATGGCATAGCCTATAGGTATGACACTTGTGCAAAGAGGACATCAAGCGGTCCATCATTTAGGGTCCTTTTCAAGCTTAATTATAGCACCTACAACAAAGAATTCTATTTGGTCCAAGCAGTCAAGTGATGTATCATTCTCTTTTGGGTAGCAATGCCATTTGCATGCTAATCAGTAATCACCAACAGCTTCATTTTTTATTTTTCAATCCAAGATCTAGAAACATCAACATTTGAAGTGGGCATCTTGCATTCAATAATTTCATTGAGTGTTGAAGTATAAGAAGGATGTCATCAACTTCTTGAATGCTGAAAATATTGCATAATCTGTCCACAACCTATGATGAGTGGAAAGGTCTCTACTCCATAGATCCCTAGTTTGTTCCAATTGTTGATGCTTTGTACCAGCCCACAATGATCAATTAGACATCATTCTTTTCTACGAGACAGAGACCAATTTAGGGTTTAAAACTTTAAAACTTAAAAGGGGGACCAAAAGTGGGACCATGTACAACCTTTTGAGACCAAAATCGTCCACTAAAGGTTTCAACAAGCCGTGATTAACACACAAACACTGAGTACTATTTTTAGAAACAGTAATTTGTCAAGTATTTCCAAAAGAAATGCGTCTTATATTCTAAAAGTTTGCAGGGAACAATTCGGAGAGGATACCAGGAACAGTCAGAAATTTTCCAAAGAGTTTGCAAGTAGGTTTTTCGAATATTGGAAAAAAATCTGAACTGGAATTGAGCTTTGAGTTATATAGCTCTTACATAATGCACTTGAAGAGGTGAACTATCGTCAATGAGCATGCCCTGCCAAGTCAAAAGCAACCATGGTTGACACCGACATATAATCTGGCAAGGGAGGTTTTATTATATACATCGTGGTACTTTAAGGCAATATAGAAATTCAACTCATTAAATATGAACTTTAAATAGATTTCAAGGACAACCTAATCTGTCAACACCCATTTTTGCTAACCAATTAGTACTAAATCCAGTTATGTTGCCAAGCAACCCACAAAATCCAAGCCCAATTTTTTCAGATTTTATCCGAATCTTCTTTAAAGATACTGCTAAAAGTGCTTCGAGAAGAGCTGAACATTGAGTAGTAATAAGCTAAATGCTGTAATAACTTTGTGCAACACTGAGTTAAAAATTACAGATGTTAGGTTAAATAAAAAATTTAAGTAATAGCAAGCAAGCTTGTCTTACCGGGTATGAGTGCATTCTCTGAAATGTAAGTATTCTTCGCAAGAAGAGGCAGAAGAAGAATAGTAATCAGCCCTGCCAAACAGCTCAAGACGCTGTTTGAAGCATTTATTAGCTCAGGGACATCCACTCTTGATGTGCACAAAAATTAAATTAAATTAAAATTTACCTGAGCGGATGGGCATAGCTGATGAGCAAACTGGCCAATCGCGCTATCAATCGGCCTCGTTCTGTTGTCTTCTCCTCTGCTAGCACTGCCATTGCCACCGCCTTCGCCTTCTTCGCCCACTGCGTGTTCGCTCTGCTCTCAAAGACTTGAGATCAGTTCCAGGATCTAGACATTTTGCCAATAAGTGCTGATCAACACGCTAGACTTTTGGTTCTGCTGCAAGATCAGTAAGCAACACCTTACAAGAGCTCCGGGCGGGGGGGGGTGAGAGCGGGAGGGGGCGGCGCGGGGGGGGCGGGGCGCTAAAATTTGTCAGCCGGGCTCTTAAAGACTTTAAACCTCCTTGAATTTATTTTATTAAGGTTCAACTCGGGCTCTATAAAACTATACAACTTCTTGAAGTTAATTTTATAAAGGTTGAACTCGTTGTTCTACTATGGTCTAATAGAGTATATGGTTGCTTAGGATTTTCTCTCACTTTTTCAATTTTCAAACTGTATTTGTGGGATGAGGGCCATGCAATTAAGGTGGTTGTCGATGGTTTTCAACTATATTAAAAAAATTGTTAAATTTTGTTTATAATTTTTGTTTATCTATTTGTAATTGATATAAAAGTTATAGTTTTGTTTTTTTTTTTATGTGGGTCATATTTTTATTTATATTTTGTTGGTTAGTAATTCTTGGAAGCCTCATGCCATTAAATTGTTTCGTGTTAGGAACCTTCTAAAGGGTTTTTAATTTTTCACATTTAATAACCCTCAACAAGTCAATATGTTTATCAATCACTCGGACTAGTGTTTCATAAGAAATATCTTATTGGTCATTTCTCATTGGACCTAGGATTTCAAAGTGTTTGTACAAGCTCTCTTTAAGGTTTATTAAATTGTTTTTGTGGGATTCCCTAGAGGTTCATCACATTTATTTTTCCTTTAGTCTTACCTTTATGGTGCTCTAGGGCCATGCAATTAAGGTTGTTGCCAATGGCTCTCAAATATATTAAAAAAAATGTTAAATTTTGTTTATAAATTTTTTTAATCTATTTGTAATTGATATGAAAGTTATAGTCTTGTTACTTATTATGTCTGTCATATTCTCTTTAAGTAGAATTTGATTTTGTTGGTTAGTAATTATTGGAAGCCTCATGTCATTAAACTGTTTCATGTCAAGAACATTCTAAAGGGTTTTTTCTTGTTCACATTTAATAACCCTTATCAATTAGTCCAACTAGCTCAGTTCATAAGAAACATCTTATTGGTCCTTTCTCATTGGACCTAAGATTTCAAAGTGTTTGTACAAGCTCTCCTTAAGGTTCCAATTTGGTTTCAACTCCCAAGACTCCCCATCCTTATGTGGGCCTTCCTAAAGTAACATACTTAGCCTCCTGATCATTTAATATTTCATGAGTCAAAGAATTTTTTATTACTTGACCCCACAAGAGGGTGTGTGTAGAGGTGCAACTCACCTTAAACTTAAGAGAAACCATTGATATTTAAGCAAGTGGCTTAGGTTTGACATAGAATCTCACTTGTATCAAGCTCCCTAACAATTTTTTTCATTGTTGAGACCCTAACCATGAAACTAAGGACTTCCTACCCATGCCAAAGTCTAATGAAAGGCACCTTTGCACCTCCTAAGCAAGAACCTAGATGGACTACAATTAGTAGTACAAACTAGCCACAATCAAACATCCCAAATTCATTGAACCTCCACCAAAACCATTGTATGTCTTGAAAAATGAGACAAAATCAATCTCTTAGTGAATCTTTGCAAGAGCCCTCCTAGTTTTTCCTCCCAATCACAAAATTCCCTAGTTTCCAAAGGGTTGTTAAGTCCTATCTTACAAGCACTTAACCCTCAAGTGGCAAGGACTTGCTAAGGAAGTAATTCAATAGAAAGCACTACTCTATTTCACTTAGAGATTGTGTCATTCCACATCATTTCTTGTTGTCAGGAAACTAATTTGATGTGTTAGCAAATGGTGACAATTACGACCAAGCCAAGTTATATATGGAGAATCCCTCTACATGAATTTTATCTCTTGGAATATCCACGGTCCTTGTAAGTTTCATGTTCAAGTTGATTGCCAATAGATTAGAACTTTTGACATTATTTGTTTAGAAGAGATTAAAGTTAATGAATTTTCACTTCAAGCCATGTTGAGGACCATTTAGTCTCATGCCTAACAACTCATCACCTCACATGATGATGGAATTAGCAACACTTACAAACTTATCTATCTAGATTTGACTAATGTCATTTTATACTTTAGAGAAGAACCAAACCATCATGACATGTGGGTTACTCTTGACATTAATGACCACTTATTATACATCATCAATATTTACACCCCTAATGATGATCCAAAAGGAGTGATGTTATGGTGTTAGTCCATTGATAACTTGCATTTCTCTAACTAGTTTTTTACTATTACTTTAATATGCTAAAATCATCATAGGGTAAAGTTAGACTGTTATTAATGTATTGGTGCACGGGAGAATGTGAGGCATGGTTCTATTTTTAAATTATCAAGAATTGTATAACCTTATTTTTTGGCAATGACATTATCTATGTCATGTTTCATCTAATATGTGTGCTAGAGAGGATAGAGTGCTCAAATGCTTTGATTGGGTGATTGTTTCTAAACAACATGTGTTCCACCTTATGGATCATATTGTAGGACAATTGAAGTGCATCTAAACATTATTTTCTTCTAATACAATTCCATCACTTTCAAAGTTGAGTGGAACATGTAAGGTCTACCCATGTTTGGATCTCACCTTACCTTGATTAATTGTGAAGGTTAAGATGGAGATTTTTTTCAATACATATTTGATTAATAGTTAATATATGCTTGGGTATGCATCAAATTTATATTATGATCATATGTGTGCTAAAATTATGTGGTAATGATCTCACACATTCACAATTATAATTATGCATTGGTGTTTTATTTAAGAGCTATGTTGGCTAGTAGTTTTCCATTTTTGTTATTATATGACCTGATGATTAGGAAACTATTCATATTTTGATTAAATGACTAATTATGATTGGTATATTGAGATATGGCATAATTTGATTATGTAAAATATTAATGATATGTTTATTTCTCATGAATATGTTTATTTCTCATGAATATGTTTATTATTAAATACACTTTAGGATGTTTTATATACCTTAATTTTTATGTATAAGAACATGATGATATGTTGGTATAACTTTTTACTTCAACTATGATATATGCGATTAGATTCAATGTACATGTTAAGTGTTCAAGATTTAAATAGATAGTATGACCAACAAAATCTATATAGAGTATATGACTATGGATCAACTAAATTGTTTCACTTCACCTTGGAAATTAATAAGATCTTCCTCATATTTAGATTAGTTCCCCTTGTCATCACAGGTGTGGGAGACCCAAAATCTTGTATTATGAGTATGTATGTTTGCCCCTAGTTATTTTAGCTTCTATATGAGTTTTATGTGCTCTCTATACTTCAAGGAAGGTGTTAGAATATGTGTTCTCTTTGATTTAATTTTTTTTTGAGTGAGTGTTGAAATTATTTATTTTAAATAATTTTTGTTATTTTTATCTTTTCTTTATTTGAACTAGATATTTAATTTTAATGAAGAATCCAAAATGGATATTAAGATCTTAGGAGACTTCTTTCAATTTGGTTTTGAATATTTGGGAGTTTGAGTGGTACTCAATCGACCTTTATTTTAATATTTTCCATGTTGGCTTGTGGGAGATATTTGTGTTATTGATTATTGTATTCATCTATATGAGTTGAATTTTGGATTGTTAAGGATACTGCCATTTATATTATTTCTTTATATTTTAGGTTTAGGGTTGTATTGACTTAATTTCTTGTTTAGTTCATTTGAAATTCGTATTCTTTTTGGATGGGCGTCCATTGTGCATAGTCCATGTTTCCACTTCTAGAAATAGGGCTTGGAAACAAAAATATTTGGAGAGCTTTAGTGGAGGTATGCAAACTTCATGGAAACTTTAGAATTTAATTCTTTTGTGGGATTTTTCTTAATGGTTGGGGTATTCTTCTAGTGGATGAGGATGCTGCCCACATACTCAGTGATGGGTTTATTTAGCTTGTTGAAGCTATATGCAGAGTTTAATAGGTGTTATTCCCTTTATTGTTATTTTGGAGCTTGATTCTCAAAGGCTTGAAAAGAATTGAAGGTAGTCTCTTCTTCATTTTGTGAATTTTTAGAAGCAAATGAAGGAATGATGCTTGTGTTACTAATTTAATTTGTTCTCTTTCTTCATATTGATTTATGATTGGAAACAAGATTCATTTGACTTCTTTGATAGGTTTTTTAGTTTATGAAATTTGTGTATTGTATTCTTGTATGATATTTGCATCCTTGTGTTGAGAGGATTATTAATTATTGAGAGTGTTTGGCTCCATGTGTTAGAAAAAGGGGTGTTGTACACCTTACACAAGAAAAGAAATATTATAGTTATGTAAAATAAATATTTATTTATGGTGTATTTTAGGAGACATGTTTAGCGACATTAAATGTTTATTTGGGTCCACTTATAAAGTAATGTAACACTATTTAGATATTTTATGTGTGGTTTGCACATTGAAAAAATATTTAATACTAGGAAAACTTAGTATCAAAAAATAAATGTTGGGATTAATGGTTTTGTGCTCTCATGGTTTTGAAACACATGGTTTAGCTAATATCACTTGGTGGTTTTGTGTGATCTTGAATCTATCAAAGTAAGTGCATGTTTAATGGTTGGGTTGACTATCATTTGTATTGAGCTCTCTTGTAGAGTACATATGTGAAATATAACATGGGATGTATGGTTGTGTGGTTAGCCATTATGCATGGACACATGGAGGATGCATAAGAGGAGCTAAATGTTTCATAAGTATTCATGGAGACTCTACAAGTGTATTGTAATATTTCATTGTTGAATAATAAATTGAGTGTGGATGCTTTTGGAGGCTAGGTTTTTCTCCCATAGAGGGTTTTATCAAGGTTTATCTTATGTCATCTTGAGGGTATGTTTGTCTATTCTTTTGTATAGTGGGTTTTGAATAATTGTTTGCATATTTATCTCTTTGGGTTATATAGAAATATTTATATTGCTATAATATTTTTTATTTTTAAATAGAATCAAAGCTTGGTTGCCAAGTTGTGGGAGGAAATATCCCTAGTTGTAACCCTCAATTTGAGTAGATTCTTGTGCATAGTTGAATCCATGGTCTTTCAAGAAAATAATGAAGGCATTTTCGGGTTTTTGGGTGTGCTTCTAGACTTGAGTTGTTGTAGATATAGGGTTTAATGAATCTTTGGCAAGTGGGTTTTTCATTAGGGCTCTTTTTGTGGGGGTTTTTGGGGTAGATTGTGTTGAATACCTCTTAAACAAAAATGGACATCTCTATTGAATCTAGAATGCTCAAAAACCTATGGATCCATATAAAACTTGATTATGTTTAGGGTAAAAAATCACCTTTTCTAAGGGCATGAAGGAATCTAGAGAAGAATATGTTGTATGGTATGTACGAGTCCATACGGTCACATAGGTGCCATGTCATTAAACTTATCACTATGACCTTATGAGTGTTAGAAATATATGAATTAAAAAATATTAAAAAAATAAATATCAAAGGTCTATAAGTTTTAATTTTACTATAAAAAAATTAAATGACTACTTGGGCTAATGCACCAGACCTTGATCACATGGGGGACTGGCACCAAGTTGTGGGGGATAATTCCCCACCATTTTCCATTGGGGATCCACTTATTTGGACTAAAACCACCACTAAATGCATTGCCCATATAAACAACCAACCTATCATTGTTGCCCAACTAGTGACACCACCACAAAGCCACCTAGTAGCCAACAATTTTGGATTTTGAGCCATAATAGAGTCATATTTTTAGAGGAGCATGACTTTAATCTATGGTATCAAATTTTCAACTTCTTATAGGTGTCAAAAATGTTTCTTTAAGAACCATGCAATGGGACATGTTTAGTCATCAAAATTTGCTATATATGTCAAAATTTGGTGCTTAAATATAACATTACCTTGGAACGGTTAACAAATGATATATTTCACATATAAAATAAAATTTTGGATTTTGAATAAATGATGGAGATAATTTCTAGTATAATACATAGTGGATCTGGTGGTTTTTCACTTGAATGAACAAAGAGAGGTTTTTACTTATTTGAGTGCTTGTAGGAGTCTAAGTTTCAGGTGTGTGATTATGTGAGAATTTGGATGAGTTTAAGGGTGAAAATTTATGGGAGTGATATTTTTATAAAAATAATATGACGATGCAACAACTTATCATATTTGGTGCTTTCTCATATAAGTTTATAAGTATTTTTAGAGGATTGGATTTGGTGGAGACATATACACAAGTTATCTTCTAATTTGAGGACATGGTTGATACATGTGTGAAACTAGGAGTCTTAATTTAATGAGAGTTTAGTGGAGATTCAATGATGGTGATGATTATTGTGTCTTGAATATTCATGGATATTTGAGCATTAGCATGACATAACATGTATGTAGTTGATAGGTAGTGATATTTGATCGATTCATGATTATAGGTGGTGGTGTGGTTTAGTATTACAAGGTTGTTCTTATCTCCTAAATACTTGTTTGGTTTCTTAAATTGTTTCGAAAAATAGATATGGAGTTGATTTGGTGCTCAAGTCATGAAATTTCTACATGTTATTTTCTTTGTTATCTCAATTTGTAGGTTATTAATGTGATGATGAGTTTACATGTTGTATTAGTTTGGCATTTATGATTATACACTTCAATGGGTTGATGCCATTGATTGGTTGCATTGGGATGAATTGAATGTGGACTATCTATATCCACAAGCATTTTTAGTGTTGATGTAGATTTAGTTAGTTGGCCTTATATATGGTCATTTGTGAATTGGTATGTTATATTGGGACAATAGGATGGATCATTAGAGTTCTTGGATAGTCAATTGTTGGGACTCGAAGCATGTGGTTTATCTTCTTGGCTGGAAGATATTAGTTCCAATTTATTCTTTAGATCTAATAATATTACAATTTAGTGTGTATAGAACATGGGTGATCTTCATTTTAGAGATGGTTATCAAAATTCCATATGTATCTTAATATCATAGTTCAGTGGGAGCTTTGGCAATATGTGGATTCATCATTTGGTGATGGATGATCTTCTGTAGTGGTGTGGGTATCATAAAAATTATTGGATCATGAATATTGATGCAAGAGGATCCAACCCCCAACCATAAACTCCAACAATTATAAAATGAAAAACTAAAATGGTTTGAATCAACCTAAAATCTACAATATGTGTCTTCAATTTCTTATTTTAAAATCTCTCCAAATTACATGAAATCATAGAAAATCTGAAAATACAATGTTTGTAGCCTATGGGCTAATGGAAAATCATCATGAATTTGTTACAGATATCTAATACAATCAACAAATATAAACAATAAAATAGCCTTCTCCAATCCAACTTCTTCATGTAGCTTCTAGCTCATTACACTGGTTATCTTCTACTAGAAACCACTACTGCAATAACCAACAATCTTTATATATGTCTATTGATGTATATTCACTTCAAAACATACAAAAATATGGAGTATTTTTCCTCCTACAAGAAATATGCTAGAAATTTTTACTCCCCAAAACAAGGCATGAATATAAAGAGTTTCATGAATGAGGAAATAACTGTGGTTTCCAAAACAACTTGCCAAAACCCACTTGGGAAAATCCCACACCC
Organism: Sequoia sempervirens; assembly: GCA_007258455.2. Lineage (NCBI taxonomy): Eukaryota > Viridiplantae > Streptophyta > Pinopsida > Cupressales > Cupressaceae > Sequoia > Sequoia sempervirens. The sequence goes on from VDFB02354001.1 coordinate 122,519, forward strand.
TCCTTGAGGAAAATTCTTAGAATTTGTATAAAAGAAAATATTAATGATCCCATTCAATTTTTCTAGGTCGGAGTTACAAAATATTTTCCTGAAAATCTCCAATTCTTTCTCAATCCATCAACTCCACTCCCAAGCATCCAAATTCCAACTCCTCATTAAATGATGCCAAATTTGAATTTTTAGGGGAGTTACAAGATTCCCAAATTAACTTCTTCAATCCTAGGTGTGGGATTTTGTGTTGGCATTAATTTATAAATTTTTAACAATTTCCAACACCAAATTCCAATATTTAAATTTAATTTCCTAACCATACAAATTGGTTAAAGATTTTTTTTTTCAAATCAAATCATGCTTGCAAGACAACACCACCAAAAATAAGAAAAATAAAATCAACACAAAATTAGAGTGTGTGGGAGTGCCCATGCACCTAGATGCTCCTGCATCAAACAATTTGGGTAAGAGAAATATTTCATGAGCGAGAACTCATGAACATTTGAAGATCTTGTGTTTGTTCTTCATCCATTTTTCTTCCTTATCCTCTTGCATTTTCTTCCTTTTCTTCCAACATCTTATTGGAACAAGCTTCACTCTCCTCCAACAACTCTACTCACTATTCTTCTTGTTGGCATTAGATTGCCATTTATGTCAACTCATGGTATAGGATAATAGTGTGCAACTACAGGATAACAAGAATAGCTACAGGAACCTCATAGCGACAGGAACTTCACAACTTAAATAAAAGGCAATGTTGGCCAAACATCATATGCATGGTCAAACATCATATTGGGCCAACTTAGAAATGTCTGCATTTTGTTACATTGTGGTTAAAATTGCAAATGTTGTCAATATTTAAATATGCAAAAAGACAACTTTGCAAATTGGACTGATTAGAGAATAATGGCATGGCATACACGTGGTAGAGTGTATGTGGAAAAATGACATCATATTAATAACTTGGTGAATATGTGGAGGTTTGGCCGATTGACTCATTTCTTATTTGCTAGGGTTTATGTATGAACAAGGTTCTATTTTGCGTGATTAAAGGAGATTGGTTTTATTCTGTCATTGCTCAGATGATTATGAAAGCAAAGAGTAATGTGCAGATTTAATGACTACAAAGGAAGTATTTATTTGTATTTTTCTTCAACATGAGATATGGCGGTTTAACCCTAAAATTGACATATCAAATTTAACGTCTTACAAAGAAACCTTTTTGGTTTTGTCTTCACTTTCATTTAGCAAGGTAGTTATCTCAACTCAATGCATATCAAATTTCCATTTATTAAATGTGGAAAACATCAATTTTATAATCTTGTTTCCTTGTCTTCTAGTTGCATTGGCGGTCAACATGGTTTGACTAAAAATAAGATTTTGGTTATTCTTTGCTTGGCGATGAAGTCTCTTCCTGTAGCTGTGCTAAATGAAAAGATTTCAAATCTTTTTGCTTGGATTACATACCTCTTGCAAATTTTGTTAAGTAGATGGTGATGCCATAGATAAACTTTCCTGTTTATTGTAGATTAGACATTGAAATTAGATTTGCAAGCAGTCGTTATAACTGAGCAAATCAAACCATCAATGCAAAAGGAATTTAAAAGTTGTTTTGATTAAAAAGTAAAGAAGAGGGATTTTAAATTAATGGAAGCCAGCCTAAATAGGAGAAGCAACATCAAATCATTTAGTTGCTTAAGAAGAGCATTAAACTCTTGCAAATGGAATAACAAGAGGATAAGATATAAGGTTTTAATGTTCTACAAAAATATAAAAATAGCAAATTGTCAAAGAATATTAGGGCAGATGCAGAGGTTGTGATGACAGAGAAAAGATGTATCCAATTAAAAAATATGTTGCTACAGGAATATAAGAAAATTTATTGTAAGCCATTGAAATGACATCGAATAGAGAGCTTGATATATCTGGGTGATTGTGAGCTACGAGAATGTTAGAAAGTTGTAGAAAAAGTTGTCTAGGGATGGCTACAAAATTTCTTTGTTCTACAAGAGTAATATATAACAAAGGTAGTTATTCATTGCTAGCGAGATGTGGAGAAGAGATTAGGTGAAGGGAAAGAGAGAAGATAACTCTGTAAAAACAGAGTATGCATTTTTCAATGAAGAATGTTTAATTACTGTAGAAGGGTGTGAAGGCATGTGATAGTTTGAAGAGGTTTATTGTGTGTGTAGAACCCCAATCCTAGACCTGCACAAACACAACAAACAAACAAATCATTAGATCAAATGCAAGTGAGAATCAAGATTCCCCATAAAATTCATTTGCAAAAGCTCAAATAGGAAATAAAATGAAGAAAATGAACCAAGAAAATAATGAAATCATATTTTAAGATGCAAACTCTCAATGCCATGGGGGAATTCGTGCCAATTTGATGTGAAAATTGGCCCTTTCCCAACTCCTTTGATGCAATGTTGAAAAGTGATCCACTTTGTTGAAGATTCAATTGAGCTCCATGATGAAAAACTTACATAACCTAGCTAAGACCTCGATAAAATTGATGAAAATAGATATGCTTGAAGATGAAATTGAGTCTAATAAATTTACTCAAATTGTGGATGATCAAAACAATGGATGAGCCTCTTATCTATAGAAAGACAAGATGGAGGAATGAGCAAAATAGAGCAATGTGGGATCATTCAACATCCAGTGGGCAAGTGCCACTTGTCAAGATGTGAATGGAGGAAGCATGAGCACATTTTGATGAATGTGCACAATAAATGTTATTAGGTGGAATTTCAAATTTGTGAAATGACTTGTTGGAGGGAGAAAATAATGAATTAAATGTCACTTGGCTCAATGCACAAGGACATGTAAGAGGGAATGAATTTCTTGTTGGAAGGACAAATCCACTTGGAGGGATTTTCAAACTTGGAGGAATATTCCCCTAAAGATGCCATGTTGAGAGAAAATAAGGATTTAATAAATTAATTAAATGTATTTTCATGTGCAAGTGGCAAAATCTTGAGGAATTGGATGATCAAGATTAAATTAATCAGGATTTAATTAATTTAATGAGGGATTAAATGATGTGATAATTTGATTTAGATTTTTGGGTTGATTTAAACCAAAGTTTAGAAGAATGTGATTTAGACTTAATTAAATAAAGATTTTGATTTATTTAATTAAAGAAGATGGTGTTAGATTAAATTAAACAAGGTTTAATTTATTTAATTTAATTAGATGACTTTAGAGATTTAATCAAATAAAATAGATTATTTAATTAAATAGAGACTAGAGGGTTAATTAAATAACGTCAATTTATTTAATTAATAAGAGAGAATGACTTAATTAGATAAATGATGATTTATTTAATTAAGGAACGAAGAGTGATGATTATCTAAGAAGATGATTTAGGATGAAACGATGTTAGTAACCAGGATCAAGTGTGTTAGTATATTTTGTGTCTACATTTTGCCCCTCTTTGAAGGAAAGTACTTGTTGTGTTTGTTCAAAGAATAAAATATCTTGATCAAAATTCAAAAAAAATCTGATTTTCAAAATTGCCTCACTACTGCCTCGGTGAGAAAAAATATGTCGATATACTGCCCCCTCGAGAGATTAGACAAAAATTTGGATTTTTGGGTGATCTCATGAAAAAAGAGGACAAGGTGTCTGATGGGTCCAGAAAGGCTCTAAGATGCCAAAAAATAAGACAAAATGATGCAAAACGGCTCTCAGTTGGGCGAAAACGAGATCAAGGGACCAAAACCCTAGCTAGACGGCTAAATGGGGTCAAAAAACCCAAATTTTCAAACTTAAATAGGTCTTGAGGGGCCATTTCCAATTCATTTGCACATTCAGCCTTTTGATATTTTGCACTTTTTGAGCTCTGACCCCTTCGAGAGATGGCACAACGATAGCTTCCCTGACACATTTTGGACAGAGTACACACACACTAGAGGCTACCTGGCACTGGACCACTGGTGAGTCAACTTGACCCGACCTTGTTTTTCAATTTTAGTGTGCATTTATTAGCTTAGGAAGTTAGGTTTTTACCAGCAATCCAATATAGTGCCGCTTGAAAGTTTATTTTGGCACCACATGGCCTCAAACTGCATTGCAATCGCAAATAGCGACACAATTTGGAGTTAGGGTTCAAACTCCAAACTAAATCACATATGAGAAAAACGTCACTGTGGACCACCTTGCAAACTAGGGTTTAACACTAAACTAACTCACGCCTCAAACTGCGACGTTGTGGCAGAGTTTGGGAGTTAAAGGATTCTATCAGTGCAGTTTGGAACTTTCAAACTCACTGCATTCGCAAACAGTGACACATATGTTGTTTCAAGCACGCCGAGACAAATTAGGATCACAATTTTTTATGAAATTTAATGCAATGGCTTTCCTAATGCAAGAGGAGGTGGGGATCCTTCATTCAGGTGAGCATAGGTCCCAGGTACTTTTTGGCATTTTGGAGGGTATGCCCAAGCAACAGTAGGAGCACCTAGGGGTAATTGAACTCTGGTACATTGTTTATGCACTGCCAGTGAGGACTCATTTGGGGACGATGACAGCGCTTGCAGAGCGATGGCACAATAAGACATCCTCCCATTTTTTGACAGGTGAGGCCACAGTCACATTAGAGGATGTGTGGCGAATACTTAGATTGCCCATCCATGGAGATTGTGTGATATACGATGTGGATTTTGGGAGGGAGGCCTACTATGATGTGATGGGCCTTGATTAGATTATCTTTTGCGAGGGCCAGATCGAGCTAGAGCATTATAGGCTCATCATGTCACCCTTTTGCTTGGTTATAGTAGCCATCATATCGAGTCTTGTTACACCAGATCGGTGGGGCTAATATTTCAATCTTGGATGGGGGCTCACTTGGGAGCTGATGGTCCGACGATGAGTATGCTTTGTGTGGGGGCCAGTACTATTGACCTCATTGTATAGAGATTTACATGAGTTTGCATACATTGACGATAGAGCCATCAAGGTTGGAGTCACACTCCTCCATATCTAGGCCTGGGAGTACATCATTGTGCTTTATCTGAGAGTTGTTGTAGTTGATATGGAGCCAAATGATCTAGTTGTTTGGTGGTACAAAGGAGGTGTTTCATTCACACACACAGGACAACACGGGATTCCTCACTGGAGGAGAGTCCTTGATGACATGCGAGCTTTCACATGGTGGCCATATCTTGGATGGTCGGTATGGTACAATGATGTGTAGCAGCTCTTATTTGCCCGACATGATAGGCTTATGCAGGGCAGGGAGCATACGATGATAAAGAGATACCTGTTAGGCCACATGTAGAGGCAGTTTGGGAAGCCCTAGGATAGACCCGATGACCAGTATGTGGTGATATTTGCATGTACTACGAGGGAGACCTCATGGGGCCATTACATACCTGTAGCTGAGGTGGTATAGAGTTTCATGCAGCTGGTGGCTAGAACATGGCCATACAATCAGGGTTAGGTCGATGCAGGTACCACTCAGGCCTATAGAGATTAGTTTTGACCACCTCTTCGATTGATAGTACCAGGCACACCATCCACATGGCGCAGGCCTAGAGGCAAAGGGGCAGGTCGAGGTCAGGGCTAGGGAGGCCGAGGGGGCATAGACGAAGATGGGGATGGGGACCGAGGAGGAGGTGGGCCACCTCATCAGCCAGATCAAGGTTGGGGTCCACAGGATCAGTAGCTAGATCTACAGGTAGATCAACACAGGAAGGATCAAGACTCGGGGCGACAAGACCAGGACTAGGGGAGACAGGATATGCAGGTGGACCAGCTACCATGGAGAGATTAGGGACCTCCACCACCGCCTGGTCAAGGAGACACCCAAATTCAACATCTATAGGCTTAGATTGTAGGGTTACAAGGACAGGGGCTGCCTTGATGGAGGAGTGGGACTAGCTGAGACAAGAGAGGGATTAGGTTGTCCAACAAAGGCAAGCTCCAGAGCTTAGGGCTGCCTAGGAGACAGGCCGCAGGCAACAATTGGAGAGTATTTCTGCCTCTTCCTCCGAGAGTTTTGTTTCATTACGTGCATACAGGGAGATAGTCAGAGAGGTTGACTATTACAGGGTCCACTATCATCAAGTTGTGCCCCGAGCGTCTCGAGTCCCCAATTATTCAAAACAAACATGTTACAAAGCCCCTGAGGACCATGGAGAGAGACAACCTAGCGAGGGAGAGGGTAGCTAGCAGGGTTAGGCTATTTTTTTTATTAGAGACATGATTCTTTTGTGCCCCATGGGCTCATTTTTTATAACCTAGTGGACACTTGTACTTTATGTATTGATTGACACACACTTGATATGATTTGTACCATGACAATGTATATTTATTTTGATGATATATGAGATGATATGATTCGATGATGTATGATGTGCTTTATGGATGCGATGTAACAGTTCTATCTTATGTATGCTGCTTTGAGATGATTCTATATGGTACCTATGTGATGATGATGATGTTATGAGATGCAATGATTTATGGATGCATTTCTTTTTCACCATCTTTCTCTATGCACTTTTTATGATGATGTATGGATAATGAAAAATGTTATGATATGAGAATGCTTAGACTAAAAAATCTATATTATGCACCTAATGGATGATAAAATATATGAGATGCAATATTTAAATTCTTTTCAGTACTTTTCTCATGTATGATATGGTGATGCACTTATGATTTTATGATGATGATATGATGATATATTTAATGATATATGGAATTATGTATGATGTTTTTGGTATGATGCCTATGGTAATGCAAATGGATGATATGTATGCATATGATGTGATGGATGTTAATGATTCCTATGTTCATGACATGCTTTTTATGCAATGGATGTTTTTATGAGATATGAGATGTGAGTTTAATGATGCATATGGTATGGTTGCTTTTATGCTTATATAATGAATGTATATGTATGGTTTATGAGATGCTTAGAATAACCAATTTATATTATGTAATGATGTAGGTGATATGATAAATGATTTCTATATGACATGGTATGTGTTATGTAGTATGCTAATAGTTTTATGGATGCATTGGCGATAATGATTTGCAATTAACTGTCATGGTACCATGTTAGCGTGGAAAGAAGGTAGAAGAAAGCAAGAGACTCCAACAGGTCACAAGATGGTGATGATGATGATGATTTGCTTACTAAGGAGTTGAGATTTTTAAAAGGGCTAATTACCTTATGTTTGATAACACACATAGGTGTGATGCATCAAGGTATAAAGAACCAGGATGGCATTGCACCTAGTGTGATGGAATTTGACTCGACCATCAGATAGGAGTACTCCTGTTCACACCTGGAATACAAAACCTTATTAAAAATGTAGTTAAAATAATCTAAACATCTCAGACCAAAACATAGGAATGCAAGACTTCCTATATGGTCAACAAGATATCTAAAACACCCTCCCTACATCTAAACAAAGCACGTATGACCAAGGTTATATTACAAGAATATCCAACAAACAAAACAGATAAAAATATCATGATCATTGCCCCATTCCTTTCTCTCTAAATCCCTTCATTTTGGACATCATCGAGAGGTCATCGAAATGAGTGCAATAAGATAAGTCAAAAGGAAAAGATAAAGTAAACAAATAAGCTAATGTTCTTCATACCGCTAGCCAAGACTAAACTACGGTGATTCCTGATGTTGATGTCCATTGTAGGAAGGATGCATCCTAGGACATGACAATATCAAATGATTGATTTGGGACTGATTGGATGATAGGCTATTGACACAAAGAGTTGTCTAACTTGTTCATGTACTCACCTAGACTTGAGACTTTGATGATTAAGTTTTCACTTTGGAACTACTAGACTTGTTTTCAACTGTTTCACCAAAGGTTGAGGGTGATGATTGATTTATTGTGAGTGATGTTTATTGTGGGTGAAAGCTAGATGAAACAGATGGATTTTTCAAATATTTGGATGTTTTTGAACATTTTCTGAAATGTTATGAGGTTGTTTTTGGTATTTTCAAGATTTTACAAATGTTTTGATTTTCAAATTTTCAAATGTTTTGGGGTTTTATGAGATTTTGACCAAGAGACTAACCTAAAGATCTATCCCAAGGGCCTCAGGGGTTGATCAACCAAATTAGCCTTGCCTATGTTATACACACAAAGACCGCGTAGTTTGACTGACACCTACTCAATTATTGATGAGATGTGAACATATGGATTGCTAGTTTATTAATGACAAACTCCTAAAGGACTGGCCTAAGTGTCTTGAGGGATGATCAAAGATTAACCTTTCCTACGTTCAAGGCTCAGAGACCTGTAGTTTGACAAGACGACCCTCTTTTTTGAATTTTTTGACTGAATTTTTGACCTATTTTGGGATTTTGATATGTTTTGACTATTTTGAGATTTTTTGATTTTATGATGTTTTTGGATTTTTGGATTTTCTGAGTCTTTTGGATTTTTTTATTTTTGGATGTTTTTGGATTTTATGATTTTGGGATTTCAAGAACATACACAAATCTAATCCTATGAGAATGTGCCCCCAGCATGAAGCAATAGACTACTTCGATAGAGGCAGGACAAACTGACCTTGAGAATGGGTCAATTAGTACTAGGAGGGATGATGATACAAACATAGGACCAAGATATGATGTGGATATGGATGGGTGATGGATGAAGATATGGAATGCAAGAGATGATGGAAATGTGATGGATGGATGATACAGAACGAGTCATGGAGATCCTGGTGGATGGAAAGTGCTTATTTATACAAGGTGCATGTTTTCCAGGTTTTCACCGAGGTTCTTGCCCAAAGTGCCACCGAAGTGGTTTTCACTAGAGGATGGTTTTTTTCTTTTCTATTTTTGATCATTTTTCTAAATTTTTTTGGATTTTTTACTTTTTTACTTTTTTTGTTGTCACCAAGATGCGTGTTTGCCAGGTTTTCATTAGGGTAACCATTTTTTTAGGACATTTTTTGTATTTTTGGTTCTATACCTTGAAAGATTTAGGCATAAAACTTTTTGAGATGGGAGTTGTTCATGAGCTCTTACAGAGGCTCGCCTTCTGGTGTTGATAACTGATATGCCCCTGAATTGTAACTTGTTGTGATGACAAATGGTCTCAACCAATTAGGTTCAAATTTACCCTTGTTGTTCAGATTAGGGATGTTCTTTTGGTTCTCCTTTAGCACAAGTTCTCTGACTTGGAAGGTCCTGGTCCTGATCTTCTTTTTATAGTTCCAATTGAGGCAGTTTTGATACTCCTGTAGATGGTTCAATGCCTCCATTCATCGTTCATCCAGTAGTTCTAGCTCGTTTAGTCTTGACACCTGATATTCCTCATCTGTGATGAGATTCTGTAGTGATATTCTTAGTGACGGGAGCTCGATATCGATGGGGAGTATGACTTCTGATTCATAGACCAGGAAGAAGGGGGTGGCACCTGTTGGTATGCGGATGCTGGTTCGATAGGCCCAAAGGGTAGGATTCAGTTGGAGATTCCAATCACAGCTAGCTTCATTGACCGTTTTCTTGAGAATTTTCATAATGGTCTTGTTTGTAGCCTCTTCTTTGCCATTTCCTTGGGGATAATACGGAGTAGAAAAGTGATGTTGGATTTTGAATTTGTCACATAGGTCATAGACATCCTAATTTTTGAATGGTGTCCCATTATCTGAGACAATGGCTCATGGGACACCATAGCGACATATTAGGTAGTTCAGGATGAACTTAGATATCTGCTTTCTGGTTATGTAGGTCATTGGTATGGCTTCCACCCACTTTGTGAAGTACTCAATAGTGGTAATGATAAACTTGTGACCACTAGATGAGGTAGGGGTGATTTCTCTAATGAGATCGAGCTCCCATTGTGAAAAGGGCCATGGTGTGATGATGGGATGAAGTTCTCAAGTTGGAGCATGGATGAGGTCCCCATGTTGTTGACATTGTAGACACCTTCTAACATAGTATGGATGAGGTCCCCGTGTTGTTGACATTGTAGACACCTTCTAACATAGTCATGTGCTTCTCTTTCCATAGTAGGCCAATAATACCCCGTCCTCAACAATTTCTTGGCCAGGGTCATACCACTCGAGTGTGAACCACATATGTCGTCATGTACCATGGTTAAGGCGGTCAATGTCTCCTCAGTGTTTAGACATCGTAATAGGGTTCCTTCTATGCTCCTACAGTAAAGGGTTTCTCCTAAGATGACAAACTGAGATGCTTTCTTGACAAAGGTTCTCTTAATGTTTGAGGTTATGTCAGCTGGGAGAACTCCTATTCTCAGATAAGTGTATATATCATAGTAACAAAGATCATTGGGACCAACGATTTTGCACACAAATTCTAACTTTGGTGCTTTGAATGCAGGCACGAGAAATTGCTCTACTAGGAATTCATGCTTTGGGACATTGTGAGGGATATCCAATAGGGATACAATTATCGCCATGTCATCTATCACTCTATTGTTTGCTTTTGGTATCTGCTCAAATGTGATCTCAATGAAAGACTCCTTAAGACTTTCCACCAATTTCTTGAATGTAGTTAGCTTGTTGTTTTTAGTCTGATACTCATCATTTACTTGATTGATTATTAGCTGTGAATCTCCATATACCTTAAGGGCTATGATATGCCACTGTATTGCTATTTTGAGTCCTATGGTTAGGGCCTCATATCTGCAATATTGTTCATGTAGGGAAATTCCAAATTGTAGGATCTTGGTATGTAGTCTCCTTGTGGAGTGATGAAAAATACCCTGGCTCCCGATCCATGCTGTGTGTAGAACCATCAAAGTACAACTTCCAGTGGTCTTCTATGCTCAAGTTGAAGATGGATTCATCAAGGAACTCTGAAATTAGTAGATTCTTTAAGTACATTAGCACTTCTTCCAGTTGGTCTACAATAGCTTGTCCTTTGATGGCCTTACATTCCACGTACTCAATGTCATATTTTGATAGGATCATGACCCACTTGGCCATCCTTCCTGTGAGCATCGATTTGGAAAGCAAGTACTTGAGTGGGTCGATCTTGGCAATGTGTTTGATCTTGCCTGTTAACATGTAGTGTCTGAACTTCTGTGAGGAAAACACCACTGCTAGACAACCTTTTCAATGAAGGAATAGTTTAACTCATGCCCTACCATGGTTCAGCTAATGTAGTAGATGGATCTCTCTATTCTGTTTTCATTGTGCTAAGCTAGGAGAGCACCAAGAGCTGTTGTTGTTGATGATATGTAGAGGATTAAAGGCTTTCCTAGGATTGGCGGCATAAGTACTGGAGGTGTGAGAAAATATTCTTTAATTTTGTTAAAGGCTTGATCGCACTTGTTATCCCACTTGTATGCTACCCCCTTGTGGAGTAGGTGAGAATATGGGATTGACTTGTTTGCTAGTTGAGCTATGAACCGACAAATTGACTGGAGTCTACCTTGTAAGCGTTTGAGTTGTTTCAATGTCTTAGGTGCATCCATCTCGAGGATTGCCTTTACCTTAGCGGGATCTATTTCAATCCCTCTCATGGACACGATGTATCCCAACAACTTCTTTGATTGTATGCTGGATATGCACTTCTTTGGATTAAGGTAGACTTTGTATTCCTCCTGTCTGTCAAAGATGGCACTCAATGCTGCTATGTGGTCCCTTCTCTTTCTTGATTTTGCCAATATGTCGTCGACATAATCTTCCACAGTCTTATGGATCATGTCATGAAAGATTAAGGTCATGGCCCTTTGATATGTTGCTCTTGCGTTCTTTAGGCTGAACGACATCATGTTCCAACAATATGTCCCCCATGGAAAGGTGAATGCCATTTTATGTTGATCTTCTTTGGTTATACCCAGAGAATCTGTCCATCAATGAGAGCATCTCATGTCCCGCGGTCATATCTATAATCATATCAATGTTCGAAAGTGGAAAGTCATCTTTGGGACATGCTTTGTTGAGGTCTCTGAAGTCTGTGCATATACAGATGCCCCCATCAGGCTTTGAAACATGAACCAAATTTGATACCCACTCTCGATAGTCGATTGGTCGTATGAACCCAACATCAAGTAGCTTCTTCAATTCCATTTTGACTAACAAAGCTATCTGGGGATGCATTTTCCTAAGTTTCTATCTGATGGGCTTTGCTTCAGGGTAAACTACTAGATGGTGGACCACAATCTCCAGATCAAGCTTAGGCATGTCAGCATAGCTCCATGCAAAGTTTACTTTTCTCCCCTTAAGAAAGTAGAAAGGAGCTCTTTTTCCTCTAACATCAATGATTCAACATAAAATGTGATATACAGAGTTTACTCTATTCCCAAGTTGACTGGGTTGCACTTCTCAGCTAGAACTGCTGACCTTTCCTAATGTAGGGCACTGAGAGGAAGATTGAATCCTTCATCCTTAGGCGCCTCAAAGAGGTTTTCACCATTGGATACATCCTTTATTTTTACTATTTTTGGGTTAGAGAGTGCCACATTGTGGTTTTCACTTAAAGACCTTGAGATTATTCTCAAGTTTTCTCTTTTGCAACTAAAGGATTCAATCATCTCCCTATAGTAAGCTTGTGTGCCCAAGATGATATCAAACCTAGCCTTGTGATCTTCGCATGGTACCATGCTTCGTAGTCCCATGAATTCTGAGAGTGCTTCATCATTTTTGAAAGTGTCCATAATTAGCGGTCCTCGTTGGTTGTAATTGATGAGCTGGGGGTAGACTAGGTTGATTTCATAGGTTTGACTGGTTGACTCAAATGACACGGTACTAATCATGAGGAGAGAGGAATTCTCAAAAATCATAGGTAAGTCAATTATGGCATCTTCCTCACTACATACATCTATGACTTGGTCTATGGGTATAGGTATTTGATGGGTGGGTGTTGATTGCCAAGGAGGATTTTTGACCTTCCTAACCAAGGGATTTCGACCACGTATGGTCACCTTCAAAGGGGTACATTTGAGGCCAAGATTTCTCATTTGCATCTTAGGAATGATGGGTATTAAAAGACCATTGTCATTTTGTCCAAGTTTTATGTTCCAGTCATAACCCATGGTGAGCATCATTTGTAAGCCTTTACTGCTATCATCCATAGGTAGGTCAGTTGCTAGTCTGTTTTCTTGGTACAGGAGGTTTGATAGGTTTTCTTCTATTACTTCCCAACTCCTGAAGCTAGAGGAACCTGCTATGAAGGTTTGGGATGATGTTCCCGCTGGTTGAGTTGTCTGTGAGATCAAGGGGATTGTGGTAACTCTGCCAACACAAAAGCACTTTTCTTCATTTTATAATTCCCACATCCATCATCTTGGACAATGAATTTGATTTTAGAGATATCAGGAATGGAGGGTGTTTTTGTCTTAGAAGTGGAGGCTAATGTAGCTGGGTCTACATATGGAGTGGTGGGGCCTTCATCGTTCTTCAGAACTTGAGGGATTTTATAATATTTGGCTTCTAGGCTTTTGCAATAGGCAAAGGGTTCAGGATCACCATAGATGGTAAACTCTTGATTTTCATATAGGAATTTGATGCATTGGTGAAAGGTCGATGCAACCGCTTGCATCCCATGGATCCATGGACACCCTAGGAGAATGTTGTAAGGCAGATCAAGGTCAAGGACCTAGCATGTTGTTTCCATAATGGTGGGTCCTACTTGAACATGAAGTTGGATAGTGACTAGAGACACTCTTTCCTGATCATCATAAGCTTTGATCGTGATGCCCTTACCTTTTTCAATGGCATCATCTAAGAATCCCAAATTCTTTATCAACTTATAGAACAAATGTTAAGACCTGCACCCCCATCCACCAAAACCCTTTTGACTATATTTTTGTGAACATGGACTTCAAGGTGGAGAGCATGATTGTGAGATGGTTGGGACAAGAAGTCCTGATTGAAGAATGTTAGGATGCTTGGAGTGGTGATATTTCTGACTGTAGCTTGGAACAAGTCAACATCTAGATCCACAAAGACAATGGACGAAGCCAATGCTTCTTCTAGGATTTTCTTATGGGTGGGGGATATTTTTAGCAACTCCATGATGGAGATCTGAGTAGGAGTTCTTTTTAGTTGGTTGAGGACATTGTAACCATGTGGGATAGATTTAGGATTGGAGGTGGATGCCCTAGGTGGTTGTGATGGTCCAGCGATGGTGACTCCACAATTAGCATTGGCTCCCTTAATGTTAATGATGGGGACATATTCCTCAAGTGTCGCAACAACATGTTCATACACATGGTTCACATTCTTGTATTTTTCTTTGCCCTTATCATTGTTCCCTTTGTTATGGTCAGGCATCGGGTTTGTGTATATCTTTAGGTCTTGGTTTCCTGCGAGTTGCTCCACATTTATGATCTTGTCATCAATGAGGTCTTGGATTAAATTTTTCAACCTCATGCAACTATTAGTGGTGTGTCCCTTGATTTTGTGAAAGTCACAAAGTTGGTTTTCGTTGTACCAGAGTGGTTTCACTTGGGGTTCCTGGTAGTTCTCATAGGTGGGTGTCTTGATGGGATTTTTGTTTATCAATATTTTCATGACCACCTTGAGTGGTTCCCCAAGGGTAGTGTACTTCCACTTGGGGGGATTTTTGTTTCGTGGGGTGGTCCGCCTTGATTATTTAGGTTGTTGACTTGATTGTTGGTTGGTTGTTGTTGCAATACTGTGTTGGTTTGCATGTTGTTTTGTGGGTGCTGGTAGGTTTGGGTGTTTTGTCTCAGAGCACTGATTACAACCTTAGCATCCACTACACCATCATTTGTGAAATTTTTTTCCCTCACCCATGTGCAAGGTTTCTCATTATAGTTGGTGGAGGGGTGATTATTTTGTTGTTATGGATATGGAGGTGTCCCTCCTTGTGCAATAAGGGCTCGTTTAATGTTAAGCGCCTTGGAGATCAATTGGTCGTACGTGGTGATACCTTGCACCTTGAGATGGAATGCCAAGGTTCCTTCAAGATTGGAGATGATGGTTCAAACTTGTTGTTCTTCAAGCATGGCCCATTTGCTCCTATTGGCCTTGGATCGCCATCGTTGTAGGAGAGAAGTAAATGATTTATTTTTTCCTTGTTTAAGAGATGATAGTTCCTCTAGACTGGAATCCATACCGATATTGAATGTGTAATTTTTTATGAATGCGTCTACTATCTCTTGGAACTTTTTGATGCCTAGAGGAAGGCAAGAGAACCACTCCATGACTTGGCTAGCCAAACTTTGAGGAAATAGCCACATCAGATATGTATCGTCATATGCAACCTACATGCAATGCACTTGGAATTCCCTGATGTGATCTTTAGGGTTTCCCATCCCATGGTATTTATCAAATTTGAGGATTTCAAATCCCTTTGGGAATGGTTTCATTGCAAGACTCCTGTCAAATGGATAGGGACACAAGTTGTTGGGTGTCTTTGTGGTTTTCCATGATTGAAGATCAAGCACTTGTTGTGAAAGAAATCTAATTTGTGTTGATACATCATCTTGCAGATCAGGGGGTGGGATGAAGATGTTCTGCAGTGGTTCGCTTGTTGGATGGATAGGTGGATTGGTTGGTGTGTTGGTGGATGGTGCTTGCACATTTTTTTGTGCCAAGTATGCTTGTACTTGATGTTGTATCAACAACGCTTGTTGTTGATCGTGTTGTTGTTGTGCTAAAAATGCCTGTTGTTGAGCTTGTTGTTGCTATTGTACCAACAACGCTTGTTGTTGGGCTGCTAGTTGGGCCGCTTCTTGTTGCTCTTGGTATTGTTGCAACACTTGCTAGTATGCTTTTTGGGTTTCTTGTTGTTGTGCAAGGTACTATGCTTGCGCCTATGCTTGTGCTTGTGCCCTCGCTTGTTGAGCTTGGTATTGGTATTGAGCTTGTGCTTATGCCTAAGCCTGGGCTTGTGCTTGTTGGGAAGCTTGTGCAATCTATGTAGCTTGTGCGGCTTGTGCAACCTACATGGCTTGAGCTACTTCTTGTGGTTGTTGCGCAGCTTGAGCTGCTTGCTGTGCTTGTTGTGTAGCTAATTATGTTTGTACTTACTGAGCAACTATTTGTGCAACTTGTCAGTTTTGGATTTGTTGGAGTGCCTTTTGATAGGTAGCTTGTTGAGTGACTTGTAATGCCATGTTATATTGGTTTGACACATTTGTGTTTGGTGGTGGCAGATCCAGAATGGTGTTTGTTGTTGTGATGAGAGGCACTATTGTATTGATGGTTGGGATTTGTGTAGTGGATGGTGCAATCAATATGCTTGGTCCTTGAGAGACCATGTTTTGAGGTATTTGGGGAATGGTTGATGATGTGGTGGTTGCTTGTGTTATTAGACAGTTGCCATCTATTGTTGCGATATCGATTGCATGATTCTTTGATTGATGATTGGGGGATTATTTTGAATGAGTGGCAGCAACAGAGGTAACCCCAAATTGAGAGTTGATGTTGATGTTGGCAGAAAGGGTGGAAATGGTGGAAAAGTGAGTGGCATACTTCCTTGCGTAAATGATGAATATGAAGGGTCAAAGATGCCCCTTAGTCCAAATAAGTCACCTTCTCCTTGTGAGGTCATAGGGAGAGAGGTTTGAGGTGTTGTGTGAAATGATGATGACGGGTAATTAGGATCTTGAAAGGTGGATGGAATGTATGGGTGTAATGGATTTTGGGGTACGAGTTGACGCAATATGGTGTTTGCATCCAATTCATGGTTGCTCACAAGGGGGTGTGTTCGTAGTGCATTGAGAAATGTGCTCCCTTTGTTAACAATAGGTTGAGTTGGAGCAATGGATGATGTAATTTGGGGGAAGGGTTGGGTGATGCTTTGGAATGGAGGTGTGGATGAGGTTGGGGGAATGAATGAAATTGGAGGCATGACCCCAAGAGGTTGTTCCACAATGGTGCTCACATTGTAATCAGAAGGGAGTTTAGCCCCTTGTTTTGCTAATTCAAGCATATATTGTGAGGGATGGAGCTTCATCATGATGTTGACAATTCTATGATTTTTTAGGATTTTTGACCATTTTGATGATCTTGTCTTGTGTCATCCCGAAGCCATTATTGGTGATATCCTCTACTTGACCTTCCTCTTGAGGATTTTGTGATGATGATGGAAGATTAGTTAGGGGATTGCTTGATCCAATGAGATTAATTTCAGAATTGGTTTGACTTAGGTCACTTGAAGTTGATGTTTCTTTGTTGGTCTCCATGTTCTTCTTGTGTTGCGATCTTGTTTGAACCATAAAATGAGGCTCAAAAGAGAATATCTAGGATGATTAAGGATCAAAGGTGTGATGGTGAAAATGTGTGAATGGTGGATGATATGGATGATTAAACTCTTAGAAGATCTTGAGGGGGATGCTAGACTTTTGGGACTTTTTTGGATTCTGATTTTGGATTCTTGGATTTGTTTTGATCTTGGTTTTGAATTCTTAGATTTTGACCTTGATTTGGTTTTGGATTGTTTTGATTTTGGATAATGAACAAATAGATCCCAAGAAGTTGGATGTTATCTATGGGATAGACTTACTCATAAGATGATAATTTGACTAAGTGTAGGGAGAAGGATGCATCTACCTACACCTAACTAAACAAGATGATTTGATGACAAATTAACTAAGCATATGGAGAAGGATACATCTACACATAATTAGTCAAACCAAATGTTTTGATGTTTTGATTCATGGATTTGCCAAAAAGTCTAGCATAAAGGATGGTTTCAAGATTTTCCTGAGTTGTTGGTGAGATGATTTTAATTTTATGTTTGAAAGATGGATGAAGGTTTGACTTTGATCCTATGTGTAACTAAAAAGACTCTTGTTTATAAGAGCCTGGTTTTGAAGAACATTCTTTACTCTAAACAAGATGCTCAAATTGTTGAAAAAGTCTCAGATTTTGACAATAATAAAATGAGTACAAATTGGGATTGTTTCTTGAAGCTCTTCTGTAAAAGTTGAAAAGCAATATTTGTTTGAATTTGTAGAGCATTGAGAGATGCTTTTGATGAATTTTTGGACTAAGAGCTTTTGACTTTGGTTTCTGGATTTTTATTTTGCATGAAATCATTTGAGACACATGTGTGGGGTTCAATAGTTCTTAGCTTTGCTTAATGACTTCTTTTTATCACAAACAATTCTTGATTAGGTTTTGAACTAGATGTCTAATGTCTTAACTTCTTCTCATCCCACAAAGTACATTATGTGGAACTTCAATGAAATCAAGGCAAAAGTTACCTATTGTTGACTTTAGTAAGTAAATTGAGATATAAACTTAAATGCTTAGAAACCTCTAAGGATAGAATCCCAAGGGCAAGCAATAACACTTAAATTTTGTCCAAGATATTTTCTTCCTAAAGGGTTTGAAATTTGATGACAATGTCATCTATTTGTTTCTCAATGTTTTTGATCAAGCAAAGTGTTTTGTTTCCAAGAACATATAAAACCCTATGGATATGAAAGATTGTATTTGTTGAATCCCCACTTGGACAAGTCCAACTACACCTACTTTTAGCGAATGGTTAGATGCTTGACCACATAGGCTCCCCCTTATAGTGCACTCGCTTCTCAGGTCAGCCAAGCATTAGTACCCATGAATCTCCCATGGCATACTTTCCATTTCTACTAAAAGCTATAAAAGTGTGGGGCGGATTCAGAATGACCTTCTTGCACCAACAAATAGATAAGGATTTTGGCCTTTTTAAACAAGGGGTTTTAATGTGGGCATTATGTTCATGGAGGACCATCCATGTGGTGAGAGACCATTGCTACCCTTCTCGTCGGAATAATCCTCATGATACTTGCCTTTTCTCAAGTACCTACACTTATATACCGGTTGGAAGTAGCTTGGTTTTAGCATGTTGTCAGTTGGGTCATTCCCTTGGGTGATTACTTTTTTCCCACAAGGCAGACCCTATAAGATAAAACAAAAATGAGCAAACACATTCGTAGTTCGATCAATCTTTGTTGAGAAACAAAGAGAGAACACATGCAATATATTCCACTCACACTCGCAAGATTTGTTCAATTTTTAATCCCAAATGAAATGTGGAGGCAATGACTTACACAACTTAATATCACCAAAAGCCTTTTGATTCTCAAGATCACCGTGAGGCACGAGAGAAGTGCATACGTCTTTTTGATAGTATTATTTTGGGTAAGTGATTACAAAACAAAGAAACACATGTTCATTTTATCCTTTCAAAGCAGGAGTGACTTCTTTTTAAGCACCAAAGGAAATGTGAGATTTTGATTGTTCAATTGTTAACCTCAAACAAAATCTAATAGATGTTCCTAAAGTTCTTTTTAACCTTTTGCCTTGTTCATTTTAAACCCAAATTGAAACTTAGTGAGCCCCAAAAGCTTAAAGAGGTAAAATCCTTAAATTTGGAATAATATTTGCTTCAAAAAGTGTCTAAAGACACTTGATACAATGGACAAATAATGTTAGACTTCAAACTTCTTTTTTTATGCTTCCTTGGTCCCACCTAATTTTTTTTTGATTAATTCGAGAAAACAAATGCAAAAAACCAGTTAGTAACTTCAAATGATCAAAAGCAAAAAAAACACATGTCAAAAAATTGAATTTTGACTTTTTACTCCACCCTAGCAGTGCAACCTGCATATGCAGCGTTGTTTGAAGAAATTAGCGGCGCTATATAGTGTCGTTGGGTCTGCAAGCAACGCTTTGCAGCAGAACAAAGAGCATGATGGCGGTGCAGTTTTGCTTAGCGGCACAATTTGAAGTTTGAAAATCCTAGCGCCCGAGAATTAAACCAGCGTTGCAATTTGAAGATTTGAATTTTTGGGTGGGAAGGTTACAGTGGTAGAGTTTGGAGTTTGAAGTGTCGTTGTATGGTGCCACTAGGCTGATAGTGGTGTTGTATGGCGTTGTTGGACTAATAGCAGCATAGTTTCCTGTAGACACCAAAAAAATAGAAAAAAACATGATTTAAAAAAAAAAATGTGATTAGAATTTGAGATTTTCCCTTCTTCTAGCGCCAAATGTAGAACCCCAATCCTAGACTTGCACAAACACAACAAACAAACACATCATTAGATCAAATGCAAGTGAGAATCAAGATTCCCCATGAAATTCATTTGCAAAAGCTCAAATAGGAAATAAAATGAAGAAAATGAGCCAAGAAAGTATTGAAATCCTATTTTAAGATGCAAACTCTCAATCCCATGGGGGAATTGGTGCCAATTTGATGTGAAAATTGGCCCTTTCCCAACTCCCTTGATGCAATGTTGAAAAGTGATCCACTTTGTTGAAGATTCAATTGAGCTTCATGATGAAAAAACTGCATAACCTAGTTAAGACCTTGTTAAAATTGATGAAAATAGATATGCTTGAAGATGAAATTGAGTCTAATAAGTTTACTCAAATTGTGGATGATCAAAACAATGGATGAGCCTCTTATTTATAGAAAGATAAGATGGAGGAATGAGCAAAATAGAGCAATGTGGGATCATTCAATATCTAATGGGCAAGTGCCACTTGTCAAGATGTGAATGGAGGAAGCTTGAGCACATTTTGATGAATGTGCACAATAAATGCTATTAGGTGGAATTTCAAATTTGCGAAATGACTTGTTGGAGGGAGAAAATAATGAATTAAATGTCACTTGGCTCAATGCACAAGGACATGTAAGAGGGAATGAATGTCTTGTTGGAAGGACAAATCCACTTGGAGGGATTTTCGAACTTGGAGGAATATTCCCCTAAAGATGCCATGTTGAGAGAAAATAGGGATTTAATAAATTAATTAAATGTATTTTCATGTGCAAGTGGCAAAATCTAGAGGAATTGGATTTAATAAATTAATTAAATGTATTTTCATGTGCAAGTGGCAAAATCTAGAGGAATTGGATGATTAAGATTAAATTAATTAGGATTTAATTAATTTAATGAGGGATTAAATGATGTGACAATTTGATTTAGATTTTTGGGTTGATTTAAACCAAAGTTGAGAAGAATGTGATTTAGACTTAATTAAATAAAGATTTTGATTTATTTAATTAAAGAAGATGGTGTTAGATTAAATTAAATAAGGTTTAATTTATTTAATTTATTCAAATGACTTTAGAGATTTAATCAAATAAAATAGATTATTTAATTAAATAGAGACTAGAGGGTTAATTAAAAAACGTTGATTTATTTAATTAATAAGAGAGAATGACTTAATTAGATAAATGATGATTTATTTAATTAAGGGACGAAGAGTGATGATTAGCTAAGAAGATGATTTAGGACGAAATGATGTTAGTAACCAGGATCAAGTGTGTCGATATATTTTTCATGTCTACAGTGTGGATGTAGAGGAAATCATAGAGTTTTGCAGAGTTAGTGCAATCAAGAATACTTGCAAAGTTAGTTAATGAATAAAGACTAAAAGTTGTTTGAGGAAAACAAAATAAACAAAGACTTTACAAGTGCAAAAATCTATGAGTTACAAAATATCATTTGTAACATGATGCTCAAAGTGTATTTGAAATCTCTTATTATATAATCATCTGAGTGGGTACTCAGATTAGGGATAGAAGTTCCTTTGAGTTGGTGCTCATAAACTTAGAATTGGTGTTCCTTTGGGTTGGTGCCTATAAACTGTAATCAATTTTATTTATTTATTGTGAGGCTAGATTGGAGCAATAGTCTCTAGCAACTATTCTCATCGAGGTTTTTTCCCATCATGGGTTTTCCTCATATATCATGTGTTGTGAGATGCATTTTGTGAGTTTGGTTTAGTTAACCTTCTTTAGCTCTTAGTTTATGCTTTTAGTGTATATTGTCATATTGCTTAGAAAGATAAAATTTGTAGTCCATTGATTCACCCTCCCCTCTCACTGGTCTTTGTGTTCCTTCAATTGGTATTGGAGCCTCAGGTTCCCTGTTAGAGAGCTTTCTCCAACTTGGGAAGATTTTGATTTGTGAACACAACGGCTATGCATGGATCTGCTTCTGTGAAAGTACCTATGTTTTATGCCACTAACTATGCCTTATGGAGTAGAAGGATGGAAACCTACTTGTCCTCCTTAGGTTGTGATGTTTGGTTGATTGTAAAAAATGGTGCTAATGTTCCCCAAAATCCTCCAACTGATCCTAATGCTAAAAAGGAATATGAGTACAATGCCAAGGCCAAGCATGCTATTCTTAGTGGATTGTCTGATACCAAGTTTGTCAAAGTTATGCACTATAAATTTGCAAAAAAAACATGGGATAAACTACAAAATATTTATGAAGGTGATGAGAATGAGAAGGAAGCTAAATTACAAAACCTTAGAGCTCATTTTGAAGGACTAAAGATGAGGGAAGATGAGAAGATTGTTGATTACCTACTAAGAGTGGATGAGATTTTTAATATTGTAAGAGGACTTGGTGAAGAAATTGATAATAATGTAATTGTTAAGAAAGTTCTAAGGTCATTAACAATAAGATATGACACTAAAGTTTCTGCCATAGAAGAAGTCAAGGACTTGAAGAATTTCTCCATGGATGAATTATTTGGTTCATTATCAACCTATGAAATGACCTGACTATGAGTGTTGAACCTTTTAAGAGAGAAGTTGCTTCAATTTAGTGAAGAAAGGAAAAGAAGTAGTAGCAAATGTTGATCAAGAAGAAATTGACAATGTTGAAGCAAATTTTGTTAAGAAACTAAAGAAAGGATTGGGCAAGTATAAGGATAAGCTACCCTTTAAGTGTTTTTGTAGACACTCAAAATTATCCTCACAATTATCTTATTTTTCGTCTATTAATTAAATGGATATTATTATCTGTTTAATTGATTCATTTAATACTTTCTTCTATTCACTCATTAATTCGCCCAAATCATTAACATATTATAAGCATTTATACATTTATAAGCACTTATCCATCTGCATTTATCAATCATTTCATATTGCTCCATTTGCATTAATCATTAAAATATATATGCATATTAAATAATTGAAATACATAAAACCGTTTAATCATTTATCTAAATTCACAAATCATTAAATCATTCATAAATTCATTTTTAATCCTAATTCCTAAACCTCCATCATATCATAAAGTCACTCATTTATCTCTCCCATTTCAATCAATTGCATTTGATTAAAGAATATGGGATAATTATTCATTTCTCATCTCATGCTTTTTATCCCACATTCTTCCTAAAACATGAATCCACCGCATGGGGACATCTATAAAAAACCTTCTCTTCTCACCAAAAAAACATACATTGAATTTTGATTAGACATTATCAATCTTCTTTTCTGTTCATCGCAGCTTCTTGTTGCAGTTGTGCTCATAAAAATTTGAGAGCATTAATGCATAAATCAAGATCATGGTGAAATAGGAAAACAATGGAGCTAATTTTACATGTGTTTTCATTTAAGAAAGGCTTCATTGGAGTTATGCTAAAATTTTGATTTGAGTTTATAAATTAAATCATTCAATTTTTCATTTTCAGCATAAACAAAATGGTGAACATGACATGGGAATGTTTTGCAATAATCTGATATATGCTAGTCAATAAGCAATTTCATCATAAGTTCTTCATAACAATGTCAAAATGGCGATAATGTTTTCATTCTAATAGACTAATCCCATTTAAAAAAAATCTTGTAGTTGTGTGCTTTGTCCAAATTGTGTGCTTTGTCCAAATGAGTACAAAATAATATTAATACTTTTACATGCTATCAAATCGCTCGAATCACTGGCAAAAAAAAACATTCGATCTGATTGTAGATTTAAAATTTTGTTTAAAAGTCTCTTTAGAGTTGTTTTTATTTGAATTTTTATTGAAGTTACACAAAGAGAATTGATGGTGGGGCTTTAGATTTGAATATGTGGAATTTACATTGACAGTGGCTTGGTCAGCATTAAAATTAGATTTTAGTGTTAGTTTTTAGTTTTAACATTTAAATTAGATTTTAGTTTTAACTTTTTAAAATTAGATTTTAGTCTTAACATTTAAACTAGTTTTTAACTTTTTAAATTAGATTTTAGTTTTTAACTTTTAATGTAGATTTAGCTTTTTTAGATTTAATTTAATTTTTACTTTTTAATTTAGATTTAGCTTTTAATTTTTAAATTTAAACTTTTAGCTTTAGATCTAATTTCTAATTTAGATTCAACTTTTTTATTTTGATTTGATTTTTAATTTAGACTTAATTTAGAATGTAGATTTAATTTAATTTAGGAATAATTTTGTTTAGATTAAATTCTAATTTAGATTTAATTAAATTTTAATTTAGATTAGATTTTCATTTAAATTAACTTTTAATTTAAGAATAGTTTTTAATTAATTTCTAATTTTAGATTAGTTTTTAATTTAGATTAATGTATTTTTCTTTCATAGTTTAATTGTTGTTTCTATAGCTAATCGTTGATTTTCTCTTCCCAGGTTTGCATGCTAGAGATTTGAAAAGTGAAAACATAAACACACGTTTGCCAAAGACTAAAAATAAAAAAACTATTAATGACATTGGGTGCAGGACGTTTCTCAAAGACTCATTTTTCTAAAACCGATTGTCTTTTTAGATTAGATAACATTTCAATTGATGCTTAAAAAGAACCCTGTCTACCATGTTTGATGCGCTTGCACATTCTATGTTACTTGATCCAGTGTGTATGTATCCTCTCCCCTTGTGCACTTGTGTGATCCTCGGTGATGGGAAATACACATTGGTCTCTTTTTTAGGAGAGGCTTATGTGGGGATTTCATTACCTTAGGGTTTGACCTTAAGCATGTTTTCTGACGGGCTATATCAAATGGGGGAGAACAAAAGTTGTACCCCAAGGAGTGGTTGGCATCATTCGAAACCAAGCCATGAGACTCTCAGTTTGCTAAGACTTGCTAGTGATGAGAGTGGGAGTGGGCCTCCCAATTCGTAGGCTATTATAGACGGCCTCTCTATTCATGGATTCCCTTACTAGACACCTCTTGTTTTAGAAGCCAAAATCCTTCTATTTGTTGGTGTAGGAGGTCAAACCTTTGAAGTTGTCCCACACTTTCACAATTCAAAGTAGAGATGGAAAATTCCTCTTTGGGGAATTTGAAACTTGGTAAGCCCAAGAAGTGAGTGCCATGTAAGGGAGAGCTAGTGCTACCAAGTTCCTAGGTCATCCACTTTGAATAGGCATGGCTAGAGAAATCCAAGTGGGAACCCAACAAATATTGTCCTGACCAGCCATAGGTTGTTCTTGTCTTCAAGTCAAGTTATAACATTCAAACATTGTGCTTTTGTGTTTGAACTGCATTCTTGTCACAAACATTTTCAATCACAACCAAACATCATCACCTATCATAACCTTTGGGATCTCATGCTTTATCCATCATAATAATCATCCCTAAACTATCCATAACCTTCCCAAAATTTCATTAATCATC